>JALLBE010000711.1:0-14168 GCA_036939795.1 Thalassiosira mediterranea
TAATCGACGACAAAGTAATCACAAAAAATGATGGATGAAAATAATTTGTTGAAAAATAATTTTCAAATTTTGGTGATTACCAAAGCCTGGTCGCAAGTCGCCGCCGCAACACCATGTCCGCCGCCGCCGCTATGGGTAGTGGGCCCTGTTGGCTCACTAACTAACCACAAATATGTACATAAAAATAAATACGTAGCTACCGAAAGGTAGAGTAAAGTATATTGATCATCTGATGTTATGGCTTGTTTGTACACCTCTTCCAGCCTCTAGTCATGCACTTCGGTTCCCCAATCGGGCCAATATTGACCAAGTTCTGGCCTAGTTTCTACAGGGCGAAGATCCGACTTTGAGCAAGGCTCCCTCGCCAACACTACATGCCCGAATTCCTTCGAGATAACCATTAGAACCGAAATCGAACGACGATTTCAATGGTTCACTCGAAGGCGTCCGTCTCCAGCTCCATCACCTTCATTTTCATCAAGAACGAAGGCAATGCAATTTTGAAAATTTGAAATTTTTACTGGGCTTCTATCAGGCAATTTGCATGCTGTTTGAATGCATCTGGCCCCCGAAACGAGCCTATCAGCGAATCCTTCGTTCTCGACCTGCTCCTGGCGAATATCCTTCGTTCCAACTGCAGCTTCACTCGGGGGCATCACAGGAACATGTACCTTCACTCTCAGCTCAGTTTGACCACCACCAACGGCAAGGAACACCAGCCTATCCAATGTCTCCGACTCTTCGTAGCATCGCCGCATCCATCCAAAGACTCAGCCACTCCAGGTCCAAGTGGGCATGGGACGAACACCACCTAGCCGAGGCTCTCGATATATCAGTTGGAGAACTGCAGTCTTTCATTCGAGTGATAGAGAGGGGTGGGAATCCAGAGCCATATGAGAATCCAATATCATTGTCAAACATCAGAGAAGAGAACGATCTTGACTTACATAAGTTCATCTGCAACGGCAATAAAGCTTCCGAGCGAATAGATATTGACAATCCGAGTAGTTCGGTCTTGGAGCAACCTAGCATCTTCTTCAAGTTTGGAAAGCTGGGGCGTCAGAATAAACTCATCACACTAAATGTACAGAAGGACATTGTGCGATATGTCATTGGCACTCACAAAGTACTGACGAAGAGTTATCCAGCTATTGCTACCTATCGAAAAGGAGCATGGCAGGAGTGGGTGGATGGAGGCCAAACTGCAAACGTGTATCAGAAACTCCACTTACCTTGGATAGCTCTGAAGTACTGGTTCGTGTGGGATTCAGTCTCCATAGACCCAAAGTCGGATGCCACCAGTATTTCCTGTTCCGTCTTGGATGAGGTGAAAAATGAGATCATCGAGCTCATGGTGCGGATGTACATACTTCCCACATCTCACCTTGAACTAGTGACACTGAGGAGAAGTAGACGGCATAGCACATCTGTGTCAAGTGATGAGGATGATGTCCACATAGAAGCTGAACCACGAAGGAAACGTAAACGGTCACTCACCCCAGCACCTATCACATCCCCAGAGGAGTCTGAGGATGACACCACGGATGACCGCGTTCTAAATCAGTTTGACCTGAGGGCACTGAAAGAGCTGTGGATGAAAGAGAAGTATACAGAAGTTGGCAGGCGTGAGATAGTTCTTCTTGGTGCTTACAAAGGTGACTCGAGAGAAACTGTCAATAGCACAATTACTGACCTGGACGCTCTCCCTTTTTCCGTTGATGAGTTTGAGGCCATTGAGAAGCTGACCAAGTCCGATGTGTCTCGCAAGATTAGGAACTTCAACCATCTGCGTGCGTGGGCAAACAAAGGGCAGATGTTCAAGATGAGGAGTGACCAACACATCCTCCAATATGTGAGCGATAGGACGCGTTATTACAACAGTGGAGAGAATCTTCCACGTCAGATGATGAAATCAACAAACACAGGAGGCAACTCACAGCTCACACCCGAGGCATCAGCTGGAATCAGGCACATTCTATACACCCATCCACACATTGGCCTGTCTTCTTTCAATCATATCCTCTGTAGCTTTGCAACATTGCTGTTAGGCCGTGCACTGAAAGCAAATGAATTCCCGAGTATAGCAACAATACGGACTCACATTGCACGACTTGACAACTTTGACCGCTGGGAAGTTGGTCAGCAGTTCAAATCATTTCTTGAGAAGCCCTCCCCGTGTGGCAACCGTCGATTCTTTGGAGGAGGTAGCGATGACACTACGCATGGCAAGGCAGACAAACGTCATATATTTGCATTAGCAGGTGACAGGGGATGTAAAGACAAAAAGAATCCATGGAGAATCAATCCATTCTTTTCCTTTCTCACCGGATCAAAAGCAGGGACAGCTGATAGGAAAGGAAACACCAAGTTGAACCTGGAAGTGCTGGAGAAGAATGTGCCTTCAGAGGTATTGGCATCATATGTGGTACACAATGCAGACAAATATTACAAATGATGATGGGGTTTGCTTTTGGATTCTCCTGTTCAGAGAATTGCAGACTTACTATAGTGACTGGAGAGTCAAACGATTCGAACAATGCATTACAATGCTCATGATGCCTGAAATAATCACTGCCCTGTGGTTGGAGTATGAGTCAGGAAAATATTTTCAGAAGCACTATGAATGGCATGCACAGCCAGGAGAGTTGTGCGACAGACCTGGTTTCCGCACACTGGAGCTTCCATATGAAATGCTGGATCATGCATTCCCATTTTGGGTGACCATGTCTGCCACGCGTGTAGTTGAGGCAGGGCACGGATTCCAACGCGATGGCTATGATGACCAGCGCCCTCTCGAACGAAATGATGGACAGCTTGCTTACATCACCGGGCCAGAGTATGAAAACAGAAGAGAGCGGAGGCGCATGGTTTATGATGCAGAGGGAAAGGACGAAGATGAGGACAAGGCTAAGAGGAAGGCGGCAATCAAACATTGTGACAGAAAATATACTCAGCAGAAAGCTGGAGAGCAACTTCTCACTTACATGGATAGGTTCACTCATGCAGAGCTATCGAGGCGGATCCCAGATGAAGTTCTAGAAGCCAACACTATCACTGCATTGATAAAAAAGGGTACAACAGACATGGATAAAAAACATGCCGACGAAAAAGAGAATCAGGCACGCGATAGGCAAAGGCGAAAATTGACCAGTGAGAAGTATGTTGAAAAGAGTTTAGAGGAGCACAAGCATGAAGCCGGGCGACTCTCCACACGTCATGATGCAAGCTGGTCGAATAAAGAAGAGCGCGAGCAAATGGTGACAATGAATAAGGCACTTACAAAAGCATTTTGGCAGAAGATGCCAGCTCCTCAGATTGCCGATGAGATCAAGCGCATTTTCCCCCTCTTTTATGATTCATACAGGAAACAGAAGGGTAAGAAGAACAAAAAACAAATCTTGAAAGCCGCGACAAAAGATGACACACCATTTACCAACCTTGGTAAATTTATGGAGGAGATAAAGAAGATAGCCAAAGGTAGCGTAGAAAATACTCTCAGTTCTGAAGAGAGGCGGGATATTTTGAAGAGAACCAATGCATCAGAATACGATCTGTTAGCAGAATTTGTGAAGGTTCAGGATTCAGAGTGGCTTGCAACACAGGACGACTCACATGAGGAGGAGCTGGATAAAATGCGTTCCATCATATCCAGCAATGGTTCCCAAACCACTGATCACAAACGGTGGAAGCCCGACGAATATGTCATAATGAAACTTGACATTTCGTATCACAATACCCACAGGCTTGACATAGAAAATGAAGATGAATTTGACGAATTTCAGGAGCCGACGGAGAGTGAGGACGTAATTAATGAATGATTAATAAATCACAAATAATATATCACACTCACCATGCCCGGTGCGACAGCCCCCATCGACCCGGTCCCGCTGGTTGATTGTTGTTTGTTTGGCCATCGAGAGCCATCACGTCCTCTCGTCCCCCGCCCTCACTTGCTATCCTGTCGCACGTCCTCCCCCCGTCCTCTGGTCTGTATCTGTGATCGACCAAGAAGATCGACGCACGCTATCCTGAGTGGAATCCCCCCAACCCACACCCAATTCGACAGCCCGACAGCCCCCATCGCCATCGACCTGCGGCTTGACGGGGATGTTGACGCTCGTCCCTTGATCTCCATGCTTTGCACGTGCTTGCGTGCTTTTTTGCGTGCTTGCGTGCTTGCGTGCATGCTTTTACATGCTTGCGTGCGTGCGTGTGCTTTTCTGTGTTTTTTGCCCTTGCTTTTGCATGTTCCGTGCTTCTCCGTGCATCTCCGCGCTTCGCAAGTGCTTCACGCATCCATTACGGTGCTTCCGTCCTTCGTGAGATAGCGATATGCGAATATATATCTCGAAAATATCGAAAAATAACGACTTTTTTGTATATATAGCAAATCTAGGTATGATATACGACGTAAATAGCGCGAAAAAGTTTAAAAGATATTACTTCGTGATCAATTGAACATCTCTAGAGGTGAAAATTTGGAAATCAAACCCGCGGGAGCGAAGCAAGGACGCAAAACTAGCGAAAATGGCATTTTTACTAACAACTCGCTAGTAAACAAGTTATGGCCATAACTAGCCAACCAGAGGTCGCAGAAAAGCTCCCTCACAGGTTTCCCACTCAGACACGTCCAGATAACAATCCTGTAGAGTATTAGCCAAAATTTTAAAATTTCACATCTAGGCGAATTTAACATGGCCCACTACCCATAGCAGCGCGGGGCTGTTGGTCACACCTAGTGGTGTGGACGCCTCGTGCTTCCACGTGGCAATGTCAGGGGGCGGCGTATCGTGGTCTGTCCGCGTGAGTCACGAGTCATACATAGAGTCCCCAGTCACGAATGAGGGCAACGAAAATCGAAAGTGAAAATGAAAATGAAATGCCCCTCGGCGAGAGTTGTTCTCGTGAAGGGCAGGAGCTCGACGGAGAGCATTGAAAGGGTTCGTCGTCGGCGACCTTCGTTCGAGTTTGCTTCGAGCACCACTCTTCTCTAAGGACAGGAGGGCAAGGAGTAGAGCTCAGGTTGGCTGCCGCCATCCTTTCTGTCCGGCAGGCATAGTCCTACACCCTGCCTACACGAAAGGGAGATCGATTATCGAGTATGGGGCAGGTGATCGGCAAGGCGCGCATACGCCCGGGCGCGATACCCTTCGTGAACCTTCCAAGAACGTCGGTCGAGCTGCTGCGGCAGAGCGTCCACGAAGTGGCCGAGGGGTTCGGCCTATCCGAGGATGAGGTCAAAAAAATCGTGCAGATCAGCCTGCACGAGTATTTCGTCAGGCTCTCCGAGTCTAGCATCGACGAGTGCTCGAGGGAACTTTTCACCCTCTTTGCGGCGGGCCCCCCGCAGAACTCGGACGCGACCCTGATCGATTCCTTCGAATTCCTAGCGACGATCGCCATCGTCTCGGGGATGCGACTCGATGAGAAGGTAGATTTCATCTTCAGCCTGTTCGACTTTGACGAAAAAAGGAAGCTGAACGTACATGAAGCGACGCTCGCGTTTAGATCTCTGGTATCTGGGACTATGAAAATATCTTGTGAGCCGGGGCCAATCGATGTGGAGGACATCGACCGGGTGGCGCTGGAAGCCTTTGAACTTGCCATGCCAGACAACCTCAAGTACTCGAAGGCAATGGCGGTGGAAGATCACAGCTTGGACAGGCAGGAATTCTCGACGTACGTTTTCAACTGTGCCGAGACCCTGGCAATGCTGAAGCGATTCGACGACATCGTGACCGAACGAGCCAATAGACCAAGCGTGGGCCTCGATGCAGCGCCGGTGGAGGTGGCTCCACTGCGATTCCCAAATTTGCCGGACTCCGACTTTTGTGATGATGAGCCGTGGAGAGACCAGCTTCGATTTCTGCGGCCAAACCGGAATGATGAAACTGACCAGACTCCTCCCACTGACGGAATTGCCATCGATTGGATCTATGGTCGCAACGCCCGAACTCAGGCATTGTTTAGCTCGAATGGAGATGCAGTATATGCCGCCGGATCGACGGTCGTGAAGGCAACAGATGACTGCAACGGAAACGTCGTGCAGGCGTACTTCATGGGACACTCAGGTCATGTTACCAGCGTGGATGTTTTTGAGAAAGATGGACCTAATGGAGAGTTAGTTGCATCCGCAGATGTTGGCAGGGACCCCAAAATTTGTGTGTGGTCATCGAATACACTGGACCTCGTAGTGACCTTGCCATGCTTCCACCAGTCGGGGACATCCAAGCTGGTATTCTCTCCGTCCGGTGATCTTCTGCTAACGCTTGGTAACGATGACCAGACCACAGTTGCTGTATACAACTGGCGAGAGAAGAGGATTATATATACGTCAGTTGTAGAAGGAATCCAGTCTTCAGGAACAGACGTTCATGACTGCAGCTTCCTAGGTTCTGATGATACGTTTGGGATTTGTACCAGTGACTCCGTATACTTCTGGACTCGATTGAATCCAAATGCACCGTACATCCAGCAACGAGGTGTCTTCAATCGGTTATCAACAAGAGAACTCATGACTAGCATTGCATGCGTCGGAAGCACTGTCGTCACTGGCTCACTATCAGGCCGTCTATGGATATGGGAGGGAAGAGTGTGCACAAAATTGGTCGAAGCTCTTCGCTCAGGGCCGATAACTCAATTGTATGCGCCACAAAATGACGGTAACGTTGCTCTCTGCGTCGCAACCAGCGCTGGATCGGTTCAACTTTTGAACAATGAGCTCAACGTTTGCCTAAGATGTGCCCCGAATAAAGGCTTCGGAGAATCAGAACGAGCATTGGATTCCATTTGTTGGCACCCCGGGCTGGAGAAGGTGTTGATAGGCCAAAATGGCAATGGTGTTTATCAGTTTCCCGTGAGCAGTGTGAGAGACATAAAGACCATCACGGATGGTCACACAGGGGTACGAGGGATGACGCTGAGGAATGGCACCATCATTACGGTGGGAAGTAATAAGATCAGAGTATGGGATGCGAGCGGTCACGAAGTTTTGCGTGAAACTTCAGTTGAATCAAGTGTTTCGTGTGTATCATACAGTCCTCAAGGTGATCAGATTGCTGTTGGGTTTGGGGCCGACGAGGCTCGTTCGAGCATAGACAAGTCATTTGTTATCCTCAGAGGTGACGATCTGGGAACAATTCACTTTGGCAGCAACACCATTAAGTCTCTGACAGTGTGCAAGTATTCAAAAGATGGCAAACTAGTTGCATTTGGTTCGACTGACACCGCCATTTATATACACCAATGTGAAGAAAAGGGCTTTCCACTCCTTGCAAAGGCCAGGGGGCACACAAGTCCGATTTCGAGCATAGATTTTGGAAGTGAAAGAGGATCAAATGCTGCCACAGTAATTCGATCTAACAGTGTCAGTGGGGTAGCAATGTTCTGGACAACGCGGGGAAAGGCGCAGACACCACTGAGCCAACGAGACACGGTCTGGGAGTCTCAAACATGCATTTATGACGCGCCGTTGGAGGGAGTGCACAACTCATACCAAGAGGAGAATTGCATGGCAACTTCTTGCTGCCCCCTTTCGAGTGATCAAAACGACAAATCAATGTTGGTCGGTGATTCCAGCGGCAATCTTAGGGTATTCTCACGTCCAATCGACGCCGTTTGTCCAATATACTTGGAATACAATGGACATTCTGGTCCTGTCAAGAGCATTCGCGTTGGGGCGGATAGCAAGTTTGTGTACACGATGAGCCATTCAGATTCTTGCCTGTTTCAATGGAAACATATTTCGCTCAGCTGGGATCAAGGGTTGCCATGCGTCCCAGTTAGGGCTAAGAATAAGCCCACATTGGCAGGTGTATCGAACTCTATGGACATGGAAGCCATGATAGATGAGATGGACAACCTCGGAAATGATGGTCGTGCAAGCACCGTGAAGAAAGGCGTTGCTGTCAAGTCAAGGCCGTGGTCTCGAAGTGTTTGCGCGCCGACAAATTTCACACCAAGCAATGGGTCCCTCCCATATAGCCAGCTCGTCCTGGAGAGGGTGCACGGATATTGTGGTAATGGCATCAAGAATAATCTTCACCACGTGGAAGCTAGCAATTGCATTGTATACATCGTCGGTAAAACACTGGTGCGACATGACATAGAAAGGGACACACAGAAGTTTTGCAACATTGAAAGCGATGCATTGACTTGCGTTGCTGTCCATCAAGAAGAATCCATTTGTGCCATTGGTATGGAAGGGCTCTCTCCTTCAATAGCTGTTGTGGACTTGATTTCAATGAAGCCTTTATCGTTTCTCAGCGGGCACTCGTCACAGTTGCTTTGTCTTGACATTGATGACAGCGGCAGATATATTGCATCAGTTAGCGAAACTGAAGTATTTGTTCATGATTGCAAGAGTGGAGCTGTGGTGGCATCCGCTCCAACTTATGGACAGGAAACGCTCGATGTGAGCTTTCTTCGTGGTGGTGACGATTCTCACCGCTTCGTCGAATGTGGAACTTGCTTCGTTCGGTTTTGGTGTATCGACGGATGCTCGCTCAGTTTTGAGGAAGTGCCCTTGGGCTCACTAGAAAACCATGAACAGTATTATAGCTGCATGGGCTGGAACGGGAAATCTCTCATCGTAGCCGCTTCAAGCGGCGACATTACTCAGTATGCAGGAAACAAACCTGGCAAGAAGAGAATCAAGGCTCATCAATCAGCAGTGACGAACATATCGTCCACAAACGACGGGTTTCTCACCAGCTCAAGTGATTGCTTCAAGATTTGGGACTCTCAAATGAAATGCCTGTTGTCAATTGATACTCAGGCAATCGGTACAAAACATGGCATCTCTTCAATTTGTTGGACACGTGGTACCATTTTTGTGGGCACAACTGGGAGCGAAATCTGGGAGTTGTCGTCTGATGGATCCAATTTGAACCATAGCGGCATGGCGTTGATAAGCTCCCATTCGTCTTCGCCCATGGGGCTTGCAGTTCATACCAAGGGTTCATTTGCAACATGCGGAGACGATGGGATTATTCGAGTTTGGAATTCATTTGATAACCAGGAAATTGCATCGTTTGATCTGACCATGTCTGCAAGGTCCTGTGCGTTCTCTCCGGACTCAAACGGGCGGATGATAGCTGTTGGGTGTGGCAAGCCCATCAAAGATACTGCGACGTGCATCAATGGACGATGGGTCATACTGACGTCGGCTGAAAGTGGCGACTTTCAAATGATTGCAGAGAGAAGAGATGTGAGGAAATACATCACGGAGATGAAATGGCACAGCAACGGTGACCGGCTAGCGGTAGGTTCTGCCGACAAGAAGATTTGTGTTTACGAACTCGCGACAGAAACCAAGCCAGCAGTTTCTGTCGAGATCACACTGCTTTCGGTGATCGATCTGACATCGCCACCGATGCATTTCGACTTCAGTCGAGACGGAAAGTATTTGAGGGCAAACTACAAGTCGCACGAGTTGCAGTTCTTCGAAGCAGGACCTGGCCTTCGCATCAAAGAGTCATCCAGGCTGAAAGATACGGAATGGGAGACGGAGACTTGCGTTTATACGTGGAATGTCCAGGGCATTTGGCACGAAGAAGAAGCAATCTCGCTAGATTGCACTTCCCAATGTTGTCCGACGATCGCTGCCGGGGACAGTCTCGGTCGCCTGAGAGTATTTCAGTACCCCTGCACATCCACGAGTGCGCAGTTTATCACCTATCCTGCTCACCTCGGGAGGGTTGGCAAGGTCAGGTGGATACCAGGAGGGCATTTTGTCTCGACGGGAGAGAATGACAATGCCATCATGGTTTGGAGAGCACAAGTCGATGAAGGTTTTGACGAAAGCGCGTACCCGGCGTCACCAGGCGGATCGCACGTGGACTCGGACAATGGAACGGCAGAGAGCGACAAAGTTACCTGTGATTCTTCGCTCTACGACTTTGCGGGTAACATCGTATACCCAGAGTCAGGAAATTGCATGGTGTTTGACAGGAACATCAGATGCCACCAGATCCCATCCTCGTTTCAGAAACACGAGGCCACTGTATCTTCCATCTCCACGTCTCGCTCAAGGCGATTGATGGCGTCGAGCGACACGAACATTATCAAAGTATGGGACTCTCAGACACGCTTGGAAGTCGCCACGTTGGCCGATGACCGCCAAGATCGAGTCTCGATGCTCTCTTTTTCACAGGACGAGAGGAAGCTCGTCAGCGTGTGCTCGAACGGGAAGCAGGAGTCCATTTGCGTCTGGATCACTCTCACGGGAGAGTGGCGGGATGCGCGCTTGGCATGGCACACGCTCGCGGGCCGCGAGAAGATTCACTTTTGTCACTTTGCCAACTACTCCGACTCCGCCGACGTCCGTCTCGTCAGCGGCGGCAGAGGACACGTGTACTTCTGGTCCGAACAGGGTTCGACCCTGGTGGTATCGAAGGGGGTTCTTCCGAAACCGACCTCCTCGTCGACAACGTGTCTGTGCGGCGTCTCCGTTGACGACATGGTCATCACGGGGACGAATGCAGGCACGCTGCTCGTCTGGAGAGAGAGGAAGATGGAACGGGAAGTCGATGGCCACAACCTCGCGGTGACGTCCCTATGCGCTTGCCCAGAGGGATTCGTCTCGGGATGTTCCGGGGGAGTCGTCATTCTCTGGTCGAGGAAACTCCAGAAGGTCGTTTCCTTCGACGTGTCAAACTCGTCGCCTCGGCCGTTGCAGCCCGCGATCGGTTCGGTGGATGTTACTCCCCACTCAGATGGAGGGTCGACGGTAAAAATCTTGGTGCGGACGCAATCTGGTGGCATCTGGGAGATATCTTGCATCACTGGAAGCATCTACAGCATCGTGCAGGACATTGGCGTCAATCAGGTACCATCAGCGGATCCTGGCCCAATGGATCTCAGTGTGGTTTCAGAAGTCGTTCCGACCGTGGACGAAGCAGCAACAGCTTCAAGCCGGTAGTACGATAGTCAAAGGTGGGCATCCTGCACGTCTTTAGGACGGCTACCAATACAACTCTCCCTAATATTTACATCTCCCTCCACATCTATAATATAGAATGATGAAATCCCACGGTGGCGCCCGCATTGGCGCCCGGAATTCCTTCTCTTCCTTGCGACGACTTCGCGGAAACATGATATGCGTAGCGACCGCAAAAAGTGCAGTTTGGTCTTCGTGACCACTCATATGTTCAAGAAAAATACCCAACACTGAAATAGACTGAAATGCCTCTCCTTCATGAGAAACGTCTATCGCACGATAGATTCCCCTGCTATCTCGCTAGTCATCAACTGAGACTCGTCGCTCCCGATCCACGGGATGGACGCCGTCAATAGCGCAACACCATCTCGGACCCTCATACGATGGAATCCTCGGCCGCCGCCAGCGATGCCGCGGCGCTCGCCCTCGCCGCCGCCCTCTGCGCCCTCCTGCTCGCGCTCCCGCCGCTCCCGCTCCCCGCCCTCCTCGCCCTTATCCTCCTCCCGAGCGTGCTCAGCGCCACGCTCCGGAAGGCCCGCGCCTCCTCGTCCCTCCTCCGTTGATCCCTCACGTCCGGCGGCCGTTCGTACCCCTCCATGAGGTCGGCGTTGCAGAGCGGACATCGGACGTGATTCTCCGTCCAGGAGGATAGGCACGATTCGTGGTACACGTGCTTGCAGGGGAGTCGCGTCACCCTGTCCCCCTTCTCGTACTCGCACAGGCAGATGGAACAGGACGGCTCCTCCTCGTCGTCGTCGTCGAAGCTCGCGAGCAGCAATCCCCCCCTCTCGAGCTTGGACGTGCTCGTGGGCTTCTCGAGGCTGTCGTCGTCGACGTCGCCGACTCCGCCCCCATTTCCTCCCCCGTCGACGTCGCCCACGCTCCCGTAGCTCCCCCCGCTCCCCGTCCTCGTGATGTTCGTCATGCTCGTCAGGCTCGAACTTCTAGCAAGTTCGGCGGTCGTCTCCTCGCACTCCCCCCACTCGTACGTCTCCCACTTCGCCTTCGCCTCCCCCGTCACTCCCGGCCCGTCGTGCGACGAGGGCCGATCGTTCCCGCCGTACCCCCCGTTCTCGAACATCTGCCGTTGGCTCTCGAGTATGGCCAGAGCGAGCTGGGCCTGGAAGGACATTAGGCCGAGGTCCGGGTCGAAGTCCACGGCGGCGTCGGCCCCGCTCCCCCCTACTCGAATGCCCTCTCCCTCTGCGCCGGATGCCTCTGCCCCCGCGCTCTCCGCCGCGGCGGACCTGCGCCGCTCGTCCTCCTCGACCTCCTCCTCCCTCCTTCGCGCGAACCACCTGTAAGTCCAAACGGTCCCGGCCACGGCCAGGAACATGAGGGCGGGATCGCGATCGATGAGCGCCTCGATCCAGACGCGGACCAAAAAGAAGAGGATGAGGAGGGTGCAGGTGGATCGACGACGGCGGCGGAGCTCGCGCTCGGCCTCGTCCTCGAGGAGGCTACCGTGGCGGGGGAAGCGGCGATGATGGTGGGCGGCGGCGGCGACCGGATTGGCGTCGGGGTGCGCGAACAGCAGCTCGTCGTCGTCGTCCTCCTCCTCGTCGACGAAGCCGTTGGTTTCCTCGCCCCCCCGCTCGGAGGAGGCTCCCGCCGAGTGCGCCGAGGAGGCGGCCGCCGGCGATGAGGCCGCCCGGGAGGCCTCGCCCTCGGACGTCGAGTTCGATTCTTGCCGTCTTCTGGCGTCGCTGGCCGCGATGCCGGTCCCGCCGTCGGATCCCCCCAGGATGACTATCGAGGGCCCTCCTCCCCCTCCCCCCGCCCCGTTGTCGTCGCCGCCGTCGGGCGGTACGGCGCTCGAGGAGGAGTCGCCCACTGCTGACGCGGTGTCGTTATTCCCGCTAACGCCGCCGCCTTCCTCCTCGTCCTGCTGCGAAATTCGCTCGTGGGCGTGGCGGCGGGAAGGGCGGAGCATGTTCGAGAACATAACTATGTTATTCCGTTGGAGAGATGGAAAGGGATATGGGAGAACTGTCTCTCTCTAGAGCGCGCGCGCTGCGAAAGATGATGATGATGGAGATGATGTCCGTCAGAGACGGTGGTGGTGGTGCTGCTGTTGTTGCTGATACTGATCGCTGTTATTGTTGTTGACGAAGAAGGGAGACCCCGACCGATCCGCGACGAGGGCAGGGCAGGGGGGACACGGCTTCGACGATGCCGAGCGACGACGGTCTTCCTATTTCAGTCGTTCGTCATGGTCAAGGGGTCAATGCCAAGACCGCCATCGTCATGCCAGGGTGTCATCGTCGCGATTCCCATTTCCATTTCCCATCGGCGCGTTGTCCGCGTCTTTCATCGCGGAAGCGACTGCGTGTGATGGGTGACACTTTTGGCATTCTTGCTTGGGGGGCTTTTCTCTTTTTTGTCATGTTCGAGGTTTGGTTTTTGTTCTTTTTGGTGCGTTTTGCAACATTTTGCGCTTCTTTTTGCCGGAAAAATCGAGGGCGAATTCCGCGAGGCGGACAGGCGGAGGGCACGTTACGCACACTGAAGGACGTGCTTCAAAACAAAGCCCCGGTTGAATGTAGCGATTGGTTTTTAAAATAGTTGTGAAAAGTGAAGATAAGTTTGAAGTGTTGAGAGGACATGCCTTGATTTTCTCCCAGATATCACTGCACCACGAATCATCCTAAAAATATTTCGAAATCACAAAAATCAAATGAGGTAATTCAAGGCTAATGTTTAGGTGGGTCCTTCAGTGTGGGTCGACGTATGGGTCGACGGTTGACAGTTGACAGCAGTTCCGGGACGAAGATACCAGGACTCGACATTTTATTTCAGTATGAGTTCCCACATGGAACCGAAACCTCTCGCCAAAGAAGATACCTCCGTCCGCGACTGGTATGTTTGGAAAATAGTGCCACAAATTATTTTGTTGTACCATATCAATCTTGGGGCAGATAGATGGGACCTGCTGGGCGGCGGGCATGGGTGTGTAGGGTGTAGGTAGCCCAGTAGCAGTAGTACATAGGTATGGCAGCATGATTCTAGGGCTAGGGCTACGCTAACTATTCTCAAAAGAATCTTGGGCAGCGTTAGGCGTTAGATGCGGCGCTGTCACTGTCGCACGGGATATCATGCCTCTGCCTCTGAGACCAAGACCAAAATCAAAATGAGTTGTGTGCTGCAACTGCACTGCAACTGCAACTACAACTACAACTGCAACTGCAACTGCAACTGCAACTGCAACTGCAACTGCAACTGCAACTGC
>JALLBE010000712.1:0-14179 GCA_036939795.1 Thalassiosira mediterranea
GAAGGAGTACTATCACATAAAGACAAAGAATCAGAAGAAGAGGCGAGGACGCTACAAATCGTTCAGTGACAGGATTGTAGAATTGACAGCCTTTCGCAACCTCCATGGCCATTTGAATGTGACTTATACTTACAACTCGGGCCTGTATCAATTTTGTTACGGGGTGAGACGGCGTTATCGTGGAAAGGGGAAAGAGTTGACAAAAGAAGAGAAACAGTCACTAGATGCCCTAGGCTTCTCATAAAGTCAGATCTTCTAAGACTTGGCGAATTGTCCTTTTTTGAAAAAAATATCGTACAATATTTTTTCCGCAGAAGACGCCACTTGAGATGTCGTCATGAGTACCGCTAATGTGAATGTAGCAGCTGCAATGTGTGATACAAAAGGTCTCCTGATCGATGGCTAGCTTCGGAAATGATTTGCAACGCTATCGAGGTGGGGTTCGAGTGGTATCGTGTCGGTTTTGATCGATAATGCTATCCGATGATGATGTCGCCCAAATTGAAGCTGAGCTCGACGACCTTGACTGCGACAAAATGGGCAAAGGGTGTTTCGTTACCGCCATAGCCTCCCTTGAAGACATACTCGGCGATGTTCTATCAGAGTTCAAAGAATCCAGCTCAAGTACGGATGCAGTAAATGTTCTTCCTGGATTTGAGTTGTTTGTGCAATCAAAAGAGCTGGTCCATTCTACAAGGAACGACTCCTCTGCTTTGGTCGATCAAATCAGGTCAAGTATCGTCAGGAGCAAAGCTGCTATCACACCAGAGGATGATGCAGAATCTGATGCAACGGCAACAGCGGAAAACTGCGATGAAATACCCCGGACCGCATACGATGACGAAGAATACCTCGAAGAGATTGAGACCCTCGCTTGTATACCTCAAGAAACGTCCAGCGATTTGTCTGAAGCTTTTCAGGAATCATTGGCCCGCGAGGGTGCTGAAGGGATGGACTATCTTGGACACATAATATTTGAGGCGGACACGAGTTTTGATGAAGCGATAGACGAGGCAAATGAAAAACATGCCATAAGACAAATGCAACTGGATGGGAGTAGAGATCACGTCAGGCAAAACAGCTGTGCAAGGATACTACAGAGATGGTTTCGTAGTGCGTTATCTGCTCATAGAGCACTCGTTTCTTCTTCAATCGGGAGAGTTGCACTTATTGCTGTGCAAGATGCTATCGATAATGCACTCAGAAAATGTGTCGACTTGACTAGGAAGTGGAGATCGGTCGTTCCATGCATTCAGCACACAGCGTTTCTGACATATCTGCGTCGTGGATTGATGCTGCACGGCTGCAACACATGCATCATTATCGTAGTTGAAAACGAACCGATGCAGTATCGAATACACATATTGGTTCTTTGGAATGGAGGGATCGTGAAGTTTGTTGCATTGCTTGCGAAGCAGAGTTCTGACGGGGTACGAAGCAATCCTCTACTACTGGAGTCCAAACCAATGCTGTCATGTGCAGGTCTCACGGATATTCAAAGAGTCATGGACACTATTATGATTTCATATATGAATCGTGGTCGGAGGTGTGGTAGTAGGCAATTCAGCACAGTACAAGTCAACACAGTGCTAGTCAACACAGTGCTAGTCAACATACTGTCTCATCTTTGTCCGAATCAATCGGCGATGCTGGCGACGCCCCGAGTGGAAGATGGTTCCAATGGAAGGCAGCAGACAGGTGGACTGGTTCTAGGGTCAACGAAACCAAGCTTCATTCAAGCGGAGGCTACGTCTGAAACATTTTCCATTTGCAATGAGCATATATCCAAGGTCGGACGAGCTTTTATACGAAAGCTACTCAATGTCACAAAACAAGCGGCCTTGCATCACTCCTTTCAATATCTTTACTGGCATAAGGTTATCATTCGCGTCCAGAGTCGATGGAGGGGTTTCGTCGTGAGGCGAAGGCTCGATGACATCCAATGTTCAAATTTCCACTACATTGACTGCGAGCTGGACAACATGTTGAACGCAGACATCGAATTCCTTGTCAACATTGAAGATGAAGTAGAGCATGACTCGACTTGGAAACCGCAGAGGCCACGATTGCGTATTCCGAGTCCGGTAAAGCTTCGCGTTGAATCATTTGTGAAACCAGATAGAAATCTCGGCCCAGAAAGCCAATCCCGAAATGATGAGTGTTGTAGCAGTGATCATGTGTCTCTTGCGAGATCAAGCTGCGCCCTCGCCGATGATATATGCAACCTTGAACGCGCTGCGACGCCATACAAGTGGCCTGCACATGCAGGTAGAGGCAGCGATGCACTCGACTCGAGATCAAAAGAAGACGGCATGGTGGAGAAACGCATCAAGGAAGCGCATTCGAGGGCGATATTGCAAAGAAAGAGGCAAATGAAGCTGAAAGGGTCAAACGGCATTGCTTTGAGATTGAGAAGATGACACAACATATGTTTAATATGATCGATTCTCTTCGATAGACTTGTAGTGTTGCATTATCGTGTAGATTAGTCTTGGGAAGAGTGCCCTTGACGGAGACTTCCTACGAGAGTAACTAACCCATTTGGGCAGTGCAGTGGCCAGCCAGAGAGATATGGCCAGAAGGGACCTGAGAGCTGAGAGTACCTCTAGGAGATGATATCACGTAGAGAATTACTCTAGCCTAGAGGGCTCTAGAGGGATACGAGCACGATCTACAAGCCTACCTAGAGGGATACGAGCCTATCCTTCTTGCCAGGGAAGTGGACCAGGAAGAGCTAACATGAGCAAGACAGGAGTGTGCTCAGAGAGTTGGTTGGTGAAAGGTGAGAAGGGTGTATCGTGGGTGTATGTAACAGGGAAAACGGTATCTGTAACATCAGTTACTACATCATGGATACCTTGACGCAACGTTGTAACGCTGCTTTGTAACCACGTCACATACAGCACGTCAGCCTTCGACACACATAGGTACACCTGCTGACTGCTGACACGAACAGAAAAATCCAACATCACCACACTCCACACTGACCATCAAGCGGTGTTAGTCAGTTGTCGAGGAACTCCTGCCTGCCTCGCGCGTCGCGATAGTAGCGGCAGTGTCGGCGGCAACTGCCAGAGTCATAAAACACAACTCTTCAATTTGTTTCCATCGTCACGCGTGTCATCATGGTGAAATCCCTCGCTACGACTGTACTCTTCCTCCTCTGCAGCTCCGAGGCAGCAGCCTTCTCGCTCTCAACCGGGAGCGAGTCAAAGGCTCCCGCGTCGAGCGCAGTGAACAGCAGGAGGTCTTTCCTTTCAACCTCTGTTGCCACCCTGGTCGGAGGAACATCAATCCTATCACAGGCCCAGCCGTCCTTCGCGGCCCCGGAAATCATCACCCTTCCTTCGGGAATCAAGTACGCCGTCACGAAACAGCCGGCCGATAAGAAGCCTACTGCACCCTACAAAGGTGAGAATATTCAACTCATGACATGGGGTCCATTTGCTCTTCCCACCGTTGTCCTCATAGTTAGACCTCGCTTTTCAGGTGATTTTGTCGCCATCGATTACACTGGGTACCTAGCGAATGGTCAGATTTTCGATGCTACTCATGCCGATGGTAAATCCAACGCTCTGCTATTCAAACTTGGGACCGGGTCGGTGATTCCTGGGCTTGACGAAATGGTGGCCAACATGGTGGTTGGACAGAAGGTGCAGGCTATCATTCCGCCATCACTGGCCTATGGAGAGAAGGGAGTCTGTCTTGATGACGGAGAATGCCTGATTAAGCCGGGGTCGACTCTGGTTTACGATATCTTCCTCAAGAGGACCTCGATTCCACCTCCTTAGGCTGATGTTTGGAACAGATGTTTTCATCTGAGGATTGGCAACGAGGTGTTCTGCATACATATGTGTGTTAGAAGCACTTCTGGAAATGCCACGATGTTGTGGAAATCTAGTTGGGTGGTGCTGGGCTCACAAGAGGTCTAGCTTCATCGAGATGTGGGATGATATGTACGGGCACTAAAATTACTCCTGAGGAAACCGGATTGACTCCATTGGTTGAACAGCAATATCAATCATGCGCTGCTGAGGACTCAATCTGGGGGAATAAACTGAAAGTCAAGGCAAACACGTAATTGGTAACTGGCGAGTCATTACAACATATATAATCAAAAGTGGGACATTTGCAATTCCTACCTTGTTGTCATTCAAAAGTTTGAATACCAAGTTGATTAGCATGAAAGTTGGCATACCATAGTAGAGATATGGTATCGAATAGGCATGGGTCATAGGATAGGAACATCACAGGCAGGCGTTCCAACAAGACGCCTAGATTCCAAGTATGTTCGGATATGTTCGTCGAAACTGTTCCAAAAGAAACGTCGAATGTGGAAAGGAATGCAATGTTTTTTATCATCGATCAGGTAACTGGTGGCGGAATAATTATTCAAGGTGCTACTTCCTTAACTGTGTTTTCTTATTCCCGCAATCAGCCCCTTGGTGATCTTGTCACCACTTGTTGGGCTCGCATCTTCATCATTTGGACCACTTTGTTCATCCCTTTCTTCTCGAAAGTCAGAATTAACCCTTACACGTCTGTCATCCATACACATTACATGTCTATCGATGCAGATGGCACAGAATCGTTCAAAAATCCTCAGAAGAGTCTTATCCTTCCATAAGTCAATCGGAAGAAAGACATGACAATGGCGGTATACCAAAACTCTCTGCCAAGTGCCCAAACGTTTATTGTGCTGTGTGTGAATAGGAAACTTCCGCCCAACTCCAAAAGGATTCTCAACGAGCAGTAATCCACCCATATCTGCAGCGCAATTTTCACCGCCAGTTGGTCGGACGACACCGCAGACGACCGGTAGCTGCGATTCCAAAGTGCACCAAGGACCCAAGCTATGCTCATCTTTGAATCCCGGGCCACGACGTCCATCAACGTCGTCGGAAAGGTCACTGGCTGGCTGAACCCGCCTGCCCGCCAAAACTCTACGTCCCCCACCTCGTTAGCGATCTGCAGGAGAAAGTTGATAATGAGGATGAACAGCAGGTCGCCCACGAACATCCGTGGATCAGGTATCTCCAGCATGGCATCCATGAACGCTGGAAAGTCCTTATCAGGTCTTTCCGGATCAATCTCCCCAGGTTTCGCCTCGTTCGATTCCGAGTCGGTGTCATCGTCATTGGCCATGAAAGTCGTCATTGCTGCTGAATTCGTCCGCATCTCGCTTGGTTGGTGCACTAAAAGATTGCCAGAAGGCACCATGTGGCGAGGACTTTGAACGAATGCGGATCGTCCGAACTGAGCCCCATGAGACGAGGTCACTAACGCGAAGAGGCACAACATGCGCATCATCTTTGCAGAAAGGCTTCCGTCGAAATATGATGCGTAATATCCTCCTCGTTTGCGAGATCTAATCCCTGATTGACGCTACGACCAAACTGAGACGACCTTTCACATCGATGTCATTGGTTTGAATGGGCCCGCCCGTAGTGTTGCCATCGTCCTCGTCGGCTGCTAGGTAGTCGTTCCCTCTACATAGCTCAGCCTTGCTCGCCGCCCCGTTCTTTTCTTCCGACTTCCGACCAACTTCCAACTTCCGCTGAGTTGAGTGAGGAGCCGTCGTCGTTGTTTTGCTCCAGCCGGCCAGCCGGCAGCCGGCCCGCCCACACCAACAAGCAGGAGCATAAATCCAGGGCCCCAAGCTTTTAGGCTGATAAAAAAACCAAAAACCGAAAATTAATCGAAAATTAATTGGAAGCTTGGAACACATCGAACATAAAGACCTCCATCATCCCGAAACAAGACTCACCCACCGCCCACCACCCACGACTAAACCCCGCATTCCACAATTGGGACTCCCCGCCGTTCTGAAGCTCAAGGTACTGGTGTGGGCCCGCCGCCGGCGGGCGGGCGGGCGTGAGTGCGTGCGGTGGCGTTTGGTGGGCGAAAAATAATCATCGTGACGAAGCGAGCGTGACGTCACAACATGGCCCTCTGGAACCACACATTAATAGGAGTACATAAACACTAAATTATTAAATTCTTACTCAAATGACAGTTATAAAAATTGTAACCTTTTTTATCATGTAATTTTGCTAAGTCCTTGGAAGCCGAGGCGACGATCTGCGACGATCCAGCATTTTCCACTTCCACCAAAGCCCAAAACATGCACCACAATTTTTGTCTGCCGGCCCCCGCCCCGCCGCGCCCCGCCCCTCCCATCTCCCATACACTATCCACCGCCAGGACAGACAACGATGCATCTCCCTTCGTTCTCCGCCCTCATCCTTTCGCTGGGCCTCGTGGGCATCGCCCAGTCGTTCAGCCCCAACAGCGGCCATGCCAGGTCAATCGCGTCGATACGGAGCAGCTCTCTCGGCATGACGATCGTCTCGCCGTTCGACAACACTGAGGGAGATTCCGACGAAGGCGGCGACGCCGTGGCCACCGCTTCTTACACGCCGCTCCCCTCGGACGATGAGCCGCTGGACCTGACTTGGGAGAACGTCGACATGGTGCTGGAAGAGATGCGCCCGTATCTTCAGCAGGATGGAGGAAACGTCGCGATCAGTGAGATCGATGGTCCCGTCGTGAGGCTCGAATTGCAGGTGCGTTAGATGAAAGGCTGGCATGACACTTGGGCTAACCAGAGCAGAACATGATGGATATTTGATTACGTGCCTGCCCAACTGACATCTCACTGGCTCCATTTCTGCTACCAAACCTTCAGGGTGAATGTGGCACCTGTCCCAGCTCCACGCAAACGATGAAGATGGGCCTTGAAAGGAAACTGAAAGAGCGCATACCCGAAATTCAGGAGGTGGTTCAGGCGATGCCGGACAGTCCTGACCTTAACGAGGAGCAGATCAACGTTGTGCTGGACTCGGTCCGGCCGTTTTTGCAGGTGGCGGGCGGATCCATCGACGTTGCGAGCATCACCGGGGAGGGGGGACTGCAGCCCACGATCACGCTGAAAATGGAGGGGAGCGCGGCGAGTCTTAACAGCGTCAAGTTGGAGATCGCGCAGAGGCTGCAGAGGCATTTCATGATTTCGGGGCTGAGGGTTGAGTGGGCATGAATCGTTTTTACATGGAAAATGAATTACCTTTTTTCGTGGAAGTCTTAGCTCATATCAGGTGATGTTTGGTGTTCAGTTGATGCATGCCATGGAAAAGGCTGTTTTCAATATTTGCAGCAAGCACACAACAACGTAAATAATGCAAACTCATCTGCTGGCTCCCGGATGCAGTATTTTTCATCATGGGGTTCGTTCTCAGTTCTCATGGGAGAATTTAATGTAGGAATTGAACTTTCACTTGTTGGAATTTTTCAGGTAGGTATGCTGTACCGTTTCAGCGATGTGCATTTCTAAGAGTGGGTCACGTGAGCGTCGAGGACGGTATGGTCACCATAGACGGATTGAGGCCTTCTGTAATTTCAGCTCTCCGTATTTTCCAAGTTGATGACATCACAGCATCAGTACTGTATGGGCTCGGCATAGTAATAGTGTCACGTAACTTCTTGATTTTGTGCTCCACCGCTTGCATTTCTCACGATACACCATCGTTTCCTCATGCTGAGTGAAAATGTCACCACAATACCTATTGAAACAGAGCCCTTCAAAATGATATTTTGGGCAGCGTCCCATCCAATAGTGTTGCGATGGCAAGGGCTTATTTGTGCAGTGAGGAGTACAGTTTCCCTTTATAAAACTGTCTTCCAGGATGCATTACATACTGTACATCAACTTTCCGGTTGTGGAATAACTATGAATGCTGTTACAATAAATTTTATTTGCTTGAAGTACAAAGTGTGCAATGAAAGATGAGCTGGCTTCAGCGACCTATGATCAATCATCGTAAGCTTTCACCAAATTGGCGAACTTTTGAGCCAGAGACTTGTTCCCTTTCAATCGCAATGTTGGCTCCGTTCTCTTCTTTGTTTTGGTACCATTGGCGAGCTTGAGATTCTTCATTCTAGTTGCTACATTGTTAGTGGGGTTGATGATAGAGGAGTTCGTTGGCTTCGGCGATGAGTTCTTGTTCATGACCAAGGTTGAGGACGAGCTGCTTTTACTCGCCGTCCATGATTTAGACAGATATTCTAACTCCTTCCTTCGCTGAGCAACTGTTTTTTCTTGTTCATATTCAACATCAACGTCTGAGAATGCTTCAGATAAAGTTTGCAATGGCGCCCTTCTTTGTTCCTCGAGGGAATCGAGGCGTTGCATATGCTGTACAGATGGGTCATGGTCGACTTGTTGCTCTGCTTCGAAACTAATGTCAACGTCCGAGAATGCGTTAGATACAGCCATCATGATTTCAGGCGTAGAGGCACGCGGTTTGGGGAGAAGATTGCTTTTTTGTGGAGTTGTCTTGGCTAACGTACTCGGGGCACTTTGATTCTTTTGACTTTGTCGCTGAGAAGTGTACTGCGTAGATTCCTCAGCATTGTTCTTGGCTTTAGGGTCCATTAATACTGGAAGATCCAATCCACCGCTATTGTTCTCTGTTGGGCGCGGTCCCTGCCCTGTGGGGGGACGTCGGTTCTGAGCGTTGCTACGTGACTGATGTCGCTGTGTATGTTGACGCAGTGCGGCTTTCTTGGCCCTGGAATTCCCACCTCCTGCATCGTTGAATGATACCCATGCATCGGTGATGGTAGATGGCGTCTCTGGCTCAGTGACTTCAATTTCCCTGGACTGACTCGTGGATGGGGCTTGCATGCGATAGTTAATTCCGCACATGCCGACGTTTGCCATATATTCGTCTGTGTTGGACTCTGGAATAGTATGCGGCTGATTCTTGTCTTGTTGAGATTGCAGAGGCGGTGGTGGCTGAGAGTCAAGCTTTTCAATGTCTATATTATCAGGGTTGAACTCGTCCAGACCGATGTCTTCGCTGGATGGCCGGTGCGACAGGGCTTCGTACTGCTGTGCCACTGTAGGGGGCGATGCTTTTCTTGCACGATATTCTCGCTTGAGAGTATTCCACGATTTTTGCGGATTGGGGGGTATGTGGTGGGAATACTGGTTGGATGTTGGCTGGGAATGGCCTGGAAAACGATCAGAACTTGACACTTTCTGCTGATTCTGTCGTTCTGAACGGATGGACTGGTAGGTAGGATCTGTCATCGAAGAAACAGTCGACTCTCCAGACGATAGGCTGTCATCATCTTCACCACCATAATCATTGTTTTCTTCAACATGATCATTGTCTGCCTCCTCCGGGGAATTGTCACGGATAACACGTTCTGAATCAGCTCTCAAAACCTCCTCATACTTCTCCTGAAAGAAATCTTTCCCCAACTGCTGCACAAAGTTTGTGACATGTTGCTTGTCTTCAGTTGAGTGATCTACTCTGCTAGGCGAAAATGGAGAAATGGTCTTGGGTGGGACATCGGTAGCATGATTCCCATCGTCACGAACAACGATTTGTGGAGTGGGATGGTGGAGCCTGGTTTGACTGGAAGCCAGAGGGGCAGGAGCTATCGTATTTCCAATGCAGTCAGCATTCCCTCTAGAAAGATCTTTGCCTCCGCTGACAGACTCCCTCTTGATGATGGAATCAATCTCTGCCAACGCATCCGCAGCATTCGAACGGCTCACGGCATTAATCCGAGCAATCAAATCGGCGACAGATGTCGTCTGTGGTGTTTGTGGTGCCTTCTCATCGATGGGGGGCATGTTGGGACGTTTAGGCGGGGAAGGAGATACCTTCCGGATAGATGGCCCTCCTCCTGCCGGGGAAGATCCACGACTCCCATCAGGAGTAGTGATATATGTCATTTCAGCAGTTGAGTCTGTGTAGTGAGATGATGCGGCCACCTGATCTTTGTGATAGCTGCTCTTGTGTTGTTTTTTCTGCTGCCGCTGCTGTTGTCGAGCTTGATGATGATGGCCATTCTGCTTCTCATCACCATCTCCCTGCTGTTGTTGCTGATGTTGTGGCTGCTGTTGGGACTGCACTACATCGTGTTCCTGGTGCTGTTGACGTCTCTCAGCATCCTTCTCCATAATATCCAGCAACTGTTGGTGATGATGCTGCTCCGCTTGGCTGTTGGCAACAGCGCGCTTTTGGGTTGCCACCGCAGCTGCGTGCAAAAACTTGGATTTGAATAGGCCTCCTGATGTGGTTGATCCTGAGTAGCCTGAGTAACTGCTTGG
Organism: Thalassiosira mediterranea; assembly: GCA_036939795.1. Classification (NCBI taxonomy): domain Eukaryota; phylum Bacillariophyta; class Thalassiosirophyceae; order Thalassiosirales; family Thalassiosiraceae; genus Thalassiosira; species Thalassiosira mediterranea. The sequence goes on from JALLBE010000712.1 coordinate 10,124, forward strand.
AGAACCATTGCCCTTCGATATGCGCTTAGGCAAGTTCCCGACTCCTCTCACTCCCATATGATCAGGTTTGGTGTCATGATCCTGCTGAGGCCATCTTCCTCGGACATCACCGATGCTATCATAACTATCTGTTTGTGGCAGCACTGCCCTTAGCCTTTCCTTGCCGTCCCATAGGCGGCGCCGAGCATCCTGGGGCGAGATAATTTCCGAGTCCACATTGTCTGGGGAGTTCTCTAGTATAACTTCCTGTCCTTGGCCCTCAGAGTGGTACCCAGCATCGTTGCAGTTATGACCATGAAGACGACTTCGTGGAGGTCCCTCAGATTGGTACCCGTCATAGTGTCTACCAGTGCCACCCACATCATTTCCTCCCTCTAATTGATATCCAGAGGAAACTTTCCTTTCAGCTGACGAAGCTCTGTTCTTCTGCTGACGATGCTGCATCCACCGCTCCTCAATATTCTTTCTCTGCTCCTTCCTTTGCTCCCTCCGCCGGAGTCGAGAGAGCCGGTTAGCACGCTCCTCCCACACACCAAATGGGCTGTTCTCAGCGTGTCCGATACTCTGGAAACGATTTCCAGTGGGTTCAGTGGAGTGGGAGGGTCGAGGTACAGATTTGGATCGCTGTTTTCGCTGCTGTTTGCCCTCCCATCCCTTCCTCAAGGATGCGACACTGACAGACCCCTCTACAGTACCATCTTCATCAAGAAGAGACGTCTCCATTGATCGTTGCGGTAACAGGGGACGTTGATCTACAGCTTCACTGCTTTGATTGCTGATGCGTCTAGGGGAGAGGGACCGTGAACTCTTTCTCCTCCGCTCGAACTGACGTGCCTGCTCAGAAACTGATACCACACTCTCCTCTCCTCCGGGAGTGCCATTGCTTGGCGACACCTGTGCAGAGTTAGTGGGTCCCCATTGAACATTCTGCCGGGCGCCATTAATTGCCTGAGGTGCTACTTCATTCCCCGATTGGTTCACGTTTTGCTGCCTAATCAATGAAGAAGGTGTGCCATTATTCTTCCGCTGGATGTGGTCAATTCGGTTCCCAAGATGATCAACAGGGGACATGCGAGATATTGGACGGTTGTTGCTTTGAGCCAGCTGTTGAACCTGCCCCTGGTGTAATTGATGCTGGTAATGCTGCTGTTGCTGCTGACGTGATGCTAACTGACGCTGATACATCCGCTGACGGTTGCGATCATGATGTTGCTGGTCAACATGGTTCCAATCGGGTTGATTTTGTTCCTTTGGGTGTTGCTGATTTAGCTGTGGCTGCTGACGAGACTGAGGTTGATGGCTTTGCTGCTGATGTTGATCGACAGTTGCAAACCCATTGCTGCGCGCATCAACCCCATGAAGTGAGTGCCCACCCGGCATGCCATTAATCTGACTTTGCTGTCCCTGTCGTGCACCACAGAAATGTCCACTTAGCTGTCCCTTCGACTTCAGCTGACCATGAGGAGGTAAACGTGGCTGCTGCTCGGGTTGCATTCTGTTCTGAGGCTGCTGAAGAGCACGGTGCCCCTGGTAATTGCTAAATTTACCATTCCATTCGTCAGAGGGCGAATCATACGGCGAACTCCTCAACCGATTTGTCTGTTCATGGTCAGCAATGCCCTGCCTGATTATGCCAGATTGTTCCAACTCTGACTGATTGTAAATTCCATTACCTGGGCCACTGTTGTCATACGGAACGTCCCCCGGACCATTATATATAGGCACTTGTGCAAATTGCTGTCGACGTTGCAGCATGGGAGGAGATGATATAGGCCGGGGGGGATGCTGAGACTGAGAAGTGGAAAATTGTCTGCGCTGCTGGAATGGCTCCTGTTGGTTATACTGATGAGGAGCACGCTGCGAATGATAAAACTGATGCTGATGCTGGTGATTCTGTTGCTGCATATGCCGATGATGATAATTATCTTGTGGCTGCCGTTGGTAGGACTGGTGCTGATATTGCCCTGCGTAATGGCCACCCTGCCTTGGCTGTTCATGAGCAGGAAGAAATCCTTGCTGCTGTTGATAACTCTGATTTAGGGACGCATATTCCATATCATCTGGGTTGAACTCCATTTGATCATCCACGGCGTCTATCAGCGTGTGCGACGCTGATGGCAGCTGAGATTGAGGCCCAGGAGGTTGAAGATGCTGTGGTCGACGACCTCGCTGAGGAGCGGGCGTGCTTCCATACTGCTCCTGTTGTGCAGCCCCTTGGCCGTAGCTGTCTCGGTTGTCATGCACCAATGCCTGGGCCTGCTGCTGCTGCTGATGCGGCGGCGGCTGCATTTGCTTTTGTCTCTCCTCGTTGCGCTTCCTCATTTCGATCCGCCTCTGCATCATATTTTGTCGTTTGGCAGAGAGCGCCAGGCGCGTGGACCTCGTAGATATGGTAGACGACGAGGCATGAGAGCGCGGCGTTGACACCACAGCATTATTGCTGTCACCACCACGACGCCTCCCCTCCTGGGGCGGGGGCTGGGACGGCATGTGGCCTTCGCCGAGCCGTCGCTCGACGGACCGTCGCTCGACGGACTGATGTCGTCGGCGCCGCTGCTGCTGCAGCTGACGGACGTCGTCGTTTCGCCCCCGACCGGCGGCGAGGGCGCCGCCGCCGTCGGCAGCATAGGCCGCCATTGGCTTCGTCTCTCTATTGCAAACGTCTATTGGCCGCCCTTATGCTGTCATCACAGCCCTTCTGCCGCGGCAACGGACGTCATGGTCGGCGTCGGCCCCATTTTTAGTGCTGCCCATGCATAAAACGGTTCGGTTGTGTTTTTTTTGGCTTTCTCTCGCTTCCAGCATGCGCGGACCTTTTCGCTGCTCTTTTGGGTGCGCATAAAAAAGGGATAAACTCACATGATAGTTTGTCGCGTTTTCTAGATACCCATGTATGCCAGAAAGTCAACGCCTGCAAGAGGCGCTTTCGCGACGCCCGATTTGTTCGAATTTAATCTATTTCGTACTGATTCATACGTGAAAAAAACATATTCGAAATTTGGCCTTCTCTTTCTCCATTCTACAACGGGATTTTTGACGGTTCCATTCATTTTATCTGATTCCTACGTAGCCTGTGGATGAATTGAATGAAATCAAGCCTGTTTAAAACACCACGTGTTCGTGATGTATGTCGTGACGTCAACTAAAAATAATAACCCTACCCGAGAAAGATAAAACCTTTGTCACAATTGACTGTGTGCTCTGAGAGGATGGAGATGGAGGGAAGGATGGCGAGAGCAACACAATTACTTTTTGGACTTGGACTTCTGCATTCTGCAGGTCATCTTTTTAGCACCAGCCAGAGAAATATAACAGAGGGCACATGGTTGGAAATTTGCAGGCTTTGGGTAGTGGCGGTGGCGGCGTTCCTCTCATCCTGGAAAAGACACACCAAAGATACCCAAACCCAACCACCCAGAAATGTTCCGGATGATGCCCCTTGTGTGTCAATCTCATTATTCGAGCGCAGCAGCTCGACCTCCGTCTATTGAAAAATCCCATTTTAGATTAGAGGAAAGGTGGGGCAGTGATGTTTTGGGGGGAAGGGGGGGGGGCTGTATTGCTCTCTCTCTCCGTCACTTCTCTCGGTTACTACGATGTGTCCCGCTTCGAGAAGCGGGAGAGAGCTAAGACCAAGAGGAAGAGAGGGGGGGCTCCGCTTCCACCCCCCTTGTCCCCACCATGGACATGGGTTTAATATTGGCTGTTGGGATGAGAACTGTGACTGTGCCATAGCTTCATGAATGTAATCACATGGGGCACAGAGACACATAATCTTTTGTGCCTTGTGCTGTCACTGTCACTGCCATGGACTCAGGCTCAGGCTCAGGCACAGGATGGCACAGGTCATCAACATAACATCATCATCAACATTGATGAGGATATACTTCTGATGGCATCTCAGGTGCAACAAAACTATATCACAAAAATCAAAATGACTATTACATGGAGTTGGGGCATTGTATTGTCATCGATCTTAAGACTCGAGGTATGGTCGCTAAAAGGTTGCGACCACTTTCTACGAGCTTCGCGCGCGGGTAGCTAGAGACGCGAATT
>JALLBE010000713.1:0-14144 GCA_036939795.1 Thalassiosira mediterranea
GCATTAGCATTAGCATTAGCATTAGCATTAGCATTAGCATTAGCATTAGCATTAGGGAGCTTTCAAACAACGATAGCCCCAGTTCAGGGATGCAATCAAGGGCCTGGGTTGGGGCTATTTTGTCACTGAAACACGGTCAAAACCGCCTCCTGTGTGTGCAGGATAACTAGGTTCGGGGTGATTTTTGATACGCAGGATTAGATTAGTGGCTGGATACTATGTCATGTACATCAACCTTAACATCTTCACAGCCATTGAGTCATCGCTTGCTCAAGTTTCATGGATCTGAGGCGCACCCAGTGGGAAAAGTAGACAGAGCTAGAAAACTGCACTCACACTCAGCAGCAACAGCTTTCCGGGTATATGAATATGTGGCGAAGCCGTACCCCAGATAGGGTATCTAGGCAAAAGTTTTGCTTTTACATGCACGTAGGATTAGTGCTGAAAAATGCTTCAGTCTTCAGTAACACAAACACAACAATCAACTTGACCATGGATGCTACCCCCCTCCGTACCCCTACTCCTACTCCTAGCCCTAGCTTGTCGGATCCATTGCCGCTGCCATATTGCTGGCAGCAATGATCCAATGCTATTAGATCAAGAAATACCATTAGGCCATAAGGCCAGCCTGTTCAGATATTGGGGGTGTGGCGGATTGTGATCTACCTTGAATTGACGGCCTTTCTGGACATCCGCACCAGTGCCGAGCACCCAAATTGACGTCAAATGGTCTGGGCTACTGGTATGTGCCTCAGTGAAGCCACAGGGGAGCTCTATGTTAAAGCTGATGCTGATGAGCTCTATCTACAACCAATATGGTGTCAAATTTGTGTCATGTTTTGTGTGCTGTGTTGTAACCTAAAAAATATACACAAGCAGACCTTGACTTCAACACCGCTCCTCATGTCACATCCACATGAAAGCTGAAGAAAATGCTGAAATGTAATGTCACAACAGGATGCACTCATTGTGCGATGTGGGGACCTCTTGTGCACGGATTCTGATGACCTTCTTTCGTCGGACCACCGCCTTCGCGGCATGGATTTTGGTGCCCTTGGTTCGGGGCCAGACATTGGCCGACAGCTTTGGGTGGAAGTGTAAGACACGGAGTTGTCTATAGCCGCCGCATCTCTAGTTCATTTGCATGGACATGTTTCTCGTTTCGCGTGCTTCTCTGCCAGTTGATTCGGAGTTTAGAGTTAGAGCAGTAGCATACGCTACCGCCGGCGTCGGCGCCAGCGCCTTCGCCATTTGACCAAATGTGATCTAATTTCCCAATACTAGAAGATGTTTGCCTTGCCTTATCGCTCTGGTGGTTCCTCTGGTGGTTTGCGCTGGAATCAGAAAGACACTATCTGTGGCCTATTAGATTAGGACCATAAATTTTTGATGTACCTAGGCTGCTGTTTCAAATTGTTTTGGGTTGTTTCAAGGGTCATTATTTGGTCATTTCACTTCGATTTGGCCATTTCAATTTGGACGAGACATTCGACTATGCATTCCATGACACGAGATTACGACGCGACATGGATAAGACGGTTTCGGTAAATTTAGTACATAAGTGTCACTTTTGGAACTTGGATGGTAACGAAGGAATATATAAATATTAACTCAGTACGATCAGCGTACGATCTAAGTAATTGATTTCACGTATGTGGGAACAGTACACACAAGGAGTATTGCGTCGCATCATCCCAGAATATAATAATAATAATAATATAATAATGATTGCACAGCTAGCTCGCTCAGGCTAGCTGGGCCCTTCCCTGACACGTTCCGACACGAAGCCGAGAGTCGTTGTCTGGCTGGGCATACCAGACATCAGGGAGTTGCCGTACGTATGATCTCGTATGGTACGATACGTACGATTTGGTACATACATAGCCTGCGTGGCCGGCCCGCACCTTGCAGCCGAGCCCTACTTGTAGCAGCTTGTAGAGCCGACAACCGACAAGCGACAAGGCGATCGAGGATCGAGGCTGAGGCAGGAAGAACTCCGTCGCCCCATTGGCCGCGAGGGCCGAAGGCGCGAGAGTCCATTGCCACGCACCATCGAATACTCGTCGTTGCACAACCGTGTCCGTCTCGAGCGCGAGGGTCGTCCGCCCTGGGGAGGTCGCGGATAGGCGGCCGGGGCGCGAAGCCCTGGCACAGGCCAAGCATGCTGGGGGTGGAGGCCTGGGGGGCGATGGGATGCAGCAGGCCCGACCTCGACGCAGGCCTGAGGTTGAGCAACGGAAAACACGAGGACGGGAAGCCCACCATGGCGGACGATGCGGCAGCGGCGGTGGCGAGTCTGGACGACGATGATAAATCCAACGACGGTGAGAAACCCCAGAAGTGGGCCTCTGACAAATCCGCTGCATTGAGCAAGATTGGTGAGTTCATATGGTAACGAACAAGTATCGCCGGTTCACCTATTCTTGTCCGCGATCCTTTGGGCATATCTCTCAACAATGGGTTCTCAACCGTATCGTTTGCAGATAAGAAAGTAGCCCCTAATCCTTACGGCCCCGGCCCGGACTTTCTCAAGAAATCATCTAGCCGCTACGATCCGAAATCCCTCAGACACATTATGCACGATCTCGACGACGAATCCGAATCGGACGTAGAAGAAGGGATCACAAGAGTGCATACTAAGATGAAGCGAAGGGGCTCTTACCAGAAGGGAAGGCATGTGGGGGAGGGTATCGAGAAGGTGATGGCACTGATGGTCGTATTGGGAGTGATGATCGGTGCGAGCGTTGGATTCATCTACTCGGTCAAGAGCCACACCTCTTCTGGTTCTTCTCTCATGGGGTGGGCACCTGCAGCCGTGGACGTGAAAACTGATTCAAAGACAGAAACAAAGAAGGAGGATGAGGCAAAAAAGGGAAAATCAAATGATGGCAAGGGATGGTTCAGCGGTGTCTTTAGTATGTTTGAAAAGGATGAGAAGGCTGCTGCCGAGAGAGCTGCTGCCAAGGAGAAGGCTGTAGCTGAGAAATCTGCTGCCAAGGAGAAAGCTGCAGCTGATAAGGCTGCATCTAATGCTGCGAAGGTTGCCGCAAAGGATGCAGCTGCCAAGGAAAAGGCGGCCGCAAAGGATGCTGCTGCTGCCGAGAAGGCTGCTGCTGACAAAGCTGCTAAGAAGGAGGCCACCGCTGAGCAAGAGGAGAATGAAAGCAAGGGTGGAACCACACACTCAAAGAGTTTCTTGCTGCTGCTGAGAAGGCTGCCGCTGAGGAAGCTGCTCAGGACACCGGTGGAACCTCACACTCAAAGGAGTTTATTGCTGCTGCTGAGAAGGCTGCCGAGACGTCTGAAACTAAGGAAGCTACTGAGAAGGAGGTCAGTGGAACAACCCACTCAAAGGAGTTTCTTGCTGCTGAGAAGGCTGTCGCAGAGGAAGCAGCTCAGAAGGAAGCTAGTGGAATTGCACACTCAAAGGAATTCTTAGCAGCTGCTGAGAAGGCTGCCGCTAAAGAAGCTGCTGAGACGGACGCCAGTGGAACTGCACACTCAAAGGAGTTTCTCGCCGCTGCTGAGAAGGCTGCCGCAGAGGAGGCTGCTGGGAAGGAGGCCAGCAAAACCTCACATTCAAAGGAATTTCTAGCCGCTGCAGAGAAAGCTGCTAAGACGGACGCCAGTGGAAGTTCACACTCAAAGGAGTTTCTTGCCGCTGCTGAGAAGCCTGTTGCTGAGGAAGCTGCTGAAAAGGTGACAGGTGGAAGCACACACTCAAAGGAGTTTCTTGCCGCTGCTAAAAAGGCTGTCGCTAAGGAAACTGCTGATAAGGAGGCCAGTGGAACCACACACTCAAAGGAGTTTCTTGTCGCTGCCGAGAAGGCCTTGGCTGAGGAAGCTACTGTAAATGAGGCTGGTGGTACCTCGCACTCAAAGGAATTCTTAGCCGCTGCTGAGAAGGCTGCCGCTGAGGAAGATGCTGAGAAGGAGGCCAGTGGAACTGCACACTCAAAAGAATTTCTTGCTGCGGCTGAGAAGACTGCGGTTGACGAAGACACGAAGGAGGATGTTGGGGCTGCACACTCGAAGGAAATCTTAGCAGTGGCTGGTGGAACTGAGCATTCAAAGGAATTTCTTGCCGCTGCTGGGAAATCCTTCCATACTAGGGAGTGAAAGCCTGCCTAACATAGTTTGATGTGCATACTTTTGTAGCTTTTGATAGTGAGTTGGATGTTGAGCATCTGAGCGCCTCTAGAGCAATGCCGCACTCAATTGCTATCATCACTTGACTTGATTATCATTCTTCCTACTAGGGCACAAATAGAGACACCAGATCCTACGCTGAAATAGGTTTGAGCATATCTCTTATTTGAGTACACGAGCAAACAATGGTACCAATGGTTATTGCCAATGTCGACCATGTTCAGATAGGTATGTAGTGTGGAAAAGTGCGTGACTGATGAGCACTGCAGTCCAAATCATGAAGTGAGGGCAAAATGGAAGGCAGCGCGATGACACAAGGGCATCACATCGAGTTTGAGCATGGAATGCATCTTTATTCATTGAATCGCTCGTGACAAAACAGACCTACTTGTGACAACACAATAATATCTTTTCAGTTTTGACTTCTATCTCCCTCTCTAGCAGGTGGCTCCCTTCTCGAAATATTTACAGATCGTGTCGTTCCCCAAGTCGATATCCGCGATCCGGAGCAACTCCTGGACGTTATTGGCCTTGTAACACGATTCCAACTTGGCCGCGAGACGTTCCGAACTCTCCTCTGTGGACTCGTCGTCGTTGTCCACGACGAACTCCCTCGATAGCTGATCGAATATCGCGTACAGGGTGAGCATGGGCCTCAGGGCGCAAGAATATTCTTCCAGCATGTACGTCCTCCGGGGGAAGGACGTCCTGCCGCTTCGACCGGCGGCCAGAGACGATGAAGCGGATGCTCCGAAGGAGGAGTCACCGTTGTCGTCGTCGCCGCTCCCAAGGGACCAATCGGCGAAAGACCTCGCCTTCTCCACGTTCTTTCGTCCGGTGGAGATCCCGCGGGAGGTCACGCAGCCGCTGTCGGTCGCCCCGAGGGCGTGCCTGCGTCCTGCGCACCTGACCAACCCCGCGAGAAACTTGGATTTGTACAGCTCCCACTGACGGCGGGGCGAGGGTTTGGCCTTGCCCTCCCCTTCCTTCTCCGATCCGGTGATGTCGTGAGTCTCGGACGCGGCCGTCGACGTCGACGAAGCATCGCCGGCGTTGAAAAACAGAATGGAACAAAGCGCGGCCATCGGCGCGGCATCTGGGCGACGAGAGGTTGTACGGCCATGGAAATGATTTTGAGAAACACGACGAAAGACTCAATGCACTCGATCGCAAAAACGAAGCAGCGCTCACCCGCCACGCCCCTCTCCAACCTCTTCGACCTGGCATCCACCCTATCGAACTCTGGTCCATCAACGATGTCCTCCCCTGCCAAAAACCCCGCGCTCAGGCCCCTCGCGTGCCTCGAAACCTCCGCCGACTCGTCGTGCTCGGCGTTCCTCGCGAACACGTCGGCCGAGTACATTTCATACAAGGCCAACAAAAAGTTCGAGCTCGACGACCCCCCGCCGCAGTCGGCCCCCAGCGCCTCGCCGTGCGCCATGCGCAATAGGAGGAACCGTATGTCATGCAGTGCGTTCCACAATACGGACTTGGGGCGCGTTCCCAGGGCGTTGGCGACGACGGCTCCGTGTTCGGCGAGGGCCGTCTCGACGGCCATGAGCGGGACCTTCGACGCCTTGGAGGAGACGAGGGGGAGGATGACGTTGCAGGCGACGCGAGAATTTCGCAGGCTGGCTCCCTCCCATTCACCTAGTTTTTTTGCAAGTGAAAGAGTCATGAGTGGACACGAGATGGGTGAGAAATGTCTTACTAACCAACAAACAAAGTGCCCAGGTGAAACCATTGTGGGCAAACTCACTCTTGGGGGCCTTGGGGTGGTTCCTGTCCGCGGCCCTCGCCCTCTTGTGGCACGTGCAGTGTATCGCGTTCCCCGCCGACACGGTGGTCACGTAATGGTTGGCCCTGCCGCCGCCCGCGCCGGAGCCGGAGATCGAGGCCGCCGCGGACGACGACGATGCGCCGCCGGACGAGCTCGAGGAAGTCGACATGGCCGAGAGGGCGTGGGAGGATCCCTCGAGCGCGTTCGCGGCCGAGCGCGCCCTCCGGAACAGCGCCTCGCGATCGGCATCGTCCGCCGCGCCCATCGTCGACGACGACGCGGGAAGCGTCGCGGGGAGCGAGAGGAGCAACGCAGTCCCGTCGATGTCGCCCCTCCCTCCCCCCCGCCCGGCCGTCACGGTCACCTTCTTCACGTACGCGTACAGGCCGAGGAGCTCGGAGGGCTGGAGCGTCCGTCCCTCCTGGCAGACGGCGCACGTCGCCCCCGATTCGTCGTCCATCGCCTCCATCTCGGCCATCCAGGATGGAACCTGGGCCTTGGCGGCGGCGGCGGCGGAGGAAAAGGAGGCCTGCTGCCGCCGCGCCGTCCCGCCGCCGCCGGGGGATGACGATGCGGCCGCCGTCGCCGCGGCGGAGCGCGCCCCGGGACGGGATGGGGAGAGGAGCGACGAGAACATGGACGCGAACGTCGACCTGCTTCCCGAGGCGGCAGCCGCCGGCCCCGGCGACGCCCCGGAATCGCCTCGGGAGGCCGGGGCCGAGGGCGACGACGCCGTCGACCCGCCGGACTGCCGACGGGCTCCTCCGGCTCCCGGGACGCCAGCCAGCGTCCCGAACGCCCCCATCCCCACGAGCGCCCTGCTCCTCCTCTCCTCGGCCAGTTCCCTCTTGCGATCCCTCGTCCTCCCGCGAATCGCCCCGATTTTCGCGGACGTCGCCTCGTTGTTTTCCTTGAGGGCGTCGAGGAGCGTCTCGGCGAGTATCCCGTCCGGATTCCTTATGGAGTGCGCGGTGTTGTCCGACGTTATTTCCATCCAGTGGCACAGGGTCAGCAGGCCCGGACGATCCACCGGGGCCTCCTTCTCAACGGATATGTCACCAACTGCCGCAGATTCTAGGGCGGTGTCCGCGAGCAGCGTCTGCATCCCCCCGTGCCTCGCGCACAGTCCCGTAAGTATCCGGAACGCCCTCCCAAGCCCCCTCCTCCCAAAGTAGCTCCGCCACCCCTCCCTCAATTCCTCATTCTCGCCCTCGCTCAATTTTGTGGACGATTTGGAATACAGGGCCGGGCTCCACGGCGGAGGCCTCGTCGGCGCGTCCCGCAGTAGGAAATCACGAACGCCGGCCACGAAGCCGTTGGACATGAGCTCCGATCGGAGGTTGTCGCACACCGACACAGGGGGAAGGTTGATGGTGGTCTCCACGAAGGTGTTCATCAGCCCGGAGTCGCCATCGTCGTCGTCGTCATTATCTTCCTCGCCATCGCCCAGGCGCTCCACGTCGACGTACCTAACGAACGAATTGGCCAATTCCCTCGATTGCGACACCTGACCGTACGTCAAGAAGGGCAGCAGCTTCGCGATGACCCTGCGCAGCGGCGGTCCGAGGTCAGTGGATCGGAGCGACTTCAACACAAGCGGGAGCGTCCTGTCCTCGTCGCGATCCCTCCGCTCAATGCAAGTTCCTTCCTGATCGTTCGCGGCGTGGGAGAGGTTGACGAAGGAGCCGGTGCTCCTCCCGCTCTTCGCGAGCTTCTTCTTGAACCCTTCTTCGTTCGAGGACGAAATTTCGGCCGATATGTCCGAGGCCAGCATCTCGATGATCTCCTGCAGCGCCTCCGTGGTGGGGTTGCCCTCCACGTGCCCCGCCCCCTTGCTTCTCGACGAGGCCGGCGGCTGCGGCTGCTCGGGGGCATCCACGTCCATGGAGGAGTGCGCCGACGAGAAATCGAAGGTCGACGAACGTTTCCTCCCGGCGCCGCCGATCCTGGTCTCCGAGCTCCTGTTCATGGCATTGAGTATGTCAAGCAGTATCCGCAGCAACGCCGTGGGGGCGCGGCACGCCAGCATCTTCTTTCGGTTGTCGGCGATGTTGGCGCAGTGCCGCAGCAACACCAGCCCCGGGCAGGGGGGACTCTTCGCGAGCTGCTCCCTGGCCACGTTGCCATCCTCGCCGCCGGCCGAGGAGGGGCCGCCGGCGGTCCGCATCAGGGCCCGGCGGCGCGCCACCTCGTCGCGGCGCATCCGCCGGAGCAATCCCTCGATCGTGCCCCGGACGCTGGAGAGCAGCACCGCCACTCCGCGCCCGCGCGAGATGGAGCGCGTGATCCCGAACTCCCTCTCGAGCCTCCCCTCCACCGCGGCCGCGGACGCGTTGTTGGCGTCCACGGGAGCCTCGGGATCCTCGAGGTCGCCGTCCTCGACCTTGTCCTCGGTCGCCTCCCCGTCGACGCCGGCGAGTCGGTATGTCACCACCATGGGCGGGAAGTTGGCGAGCACGGCGTTGTCGTCCGCCTCGCTCCCCCGCTGCCGATTTGCCCCTCCGCCCGGGCTCCTGCCGCTCCCCCCCGCCCTGCCCGCGCCGCCGGAGCCGGAGGAGGTCGTCATGCCGGCGTTGCTGAATATCATGCTCAGCCCGCCCCCCGTGCTGATCATCTGGTGGCTCGGGCCGGCCCCCGCCACGCCCAGCGCGCTGGCGCTCGTGGCGTTCTCCTCGACGTAGCGTCGCCACAGCACCTGCTGCACGACGCGCAGCTTGAGGTTCATGTCCAGTATCTTGTTGGCCACCAGCAGCTCGAGGAGCTCGGCCGAGTCCTCCATCTGCAGGTCCTTGGCTATGTGGAGTCGGAGGTCGGAGACGCGGGGCTCGTCGTCGGACGAGGAGGAGGACGTGCCGCCGTGGGCGCCGCTCGATCTCCTGTCCCCTCCGTCTCCGCCACCGCCGCCGTTGCCGCCGCCATTACCAGAGGAGGCGCCGCCCGAGGAGGCCCTAAGGCTCGACAGCCCTATCGGGTTCCTGCTCAAATTCCCCCTAAAGAATTCCTCCTGCGTCGGGGCCCTCCTCATGAATATCTTCAAATGCAGGGGCTTGCGCGGGGGCTTGACGACGTTGCACAACGACCGGAGGAGGCTCTGCTCGGCGTCGGACGTCAGCAGGGGGAGGGAGGAAGCGATCGTTGCGGGCGAAGAAAAGATGGTCCGCGTCCCGACGGCGACAGCCGTGCCGCGGCGGCGTCCGCCCCTCCCGCCGCCCGCTCCGTCGTCCTCCTCGTCGGTTTCGCCCTCCGAGACGGCGCCGGGATGCTGCGCCCCCAGTATCTGCATGGCGGCGCGCAGGAACGCGCGCTCCCTCTCCCTCTTCCCCGCCGCGTCGGCCGCCGATGGCCCGGCGGCGCCGCCGCCGCGCGACGTCGACCGGGAGTGCCTGCCCCCGCTCCTGTGGTGGTGATGGCCGGAGCCATGATCGCCCCCCGGGGGGGCGACGTCGATCTCGTCCAGGTTTATGACGGCGTCCTCGAACTGCCCCCCGTCGTCGTCGCGATCGTCGTCGTCCTGGTCGGTGTCCTCGTCGTACGCGGGGTCGTTGTCCCCGTCCTCGTCTTCGTCGTCGTCATCATCATCGTCACCTCCGGGGGCTCCGGGGGCGGCGGAGACCTCGTTGCCGTCGACGTCCACGACTTCTTCGACTTCGGAGACCTCGCTCTCATCCTCCTCCTCGCTTCCCTCCTCGTCGTTGCCCTCCTCTTCGCCGTTCTCCTCCACCTCGCCGTCCTCCTCGTTGGCGTTACCCTCTTCGTCGTCCTCTTCGTCCTCCTCGTCGTCCGAGCGGTACCTCTCCGCCTCGGCCGCGGCGGCGTCCGCCTCGGCCAGGGCCTCGGCGCGCCTCGCCGCCGCCATCAGGGCCGCGTCGCGGTCGCCGGGCGACTCCGGGGGCGCGGGCGCGCCCCACGCGTCCGTCCCCCTTCCCAGCGCCCGCAACGCCGACGAGCCGGACGTCCGCGCGCCGGCCGAGGCCAGGATGCGGGAGAGGCTCCCGTCCCTGTCCGCCCTGGATCCGGCCGAGGACGGCGCGGTTCCACCAGCTGCCACTCCAAAGGGGGAGGCGGCGGCAGGGGACGCGCGCATCACGGTCTCCATGGCGCTCCTGTACCTGCTCGCGAACAACGAGGAGCCCACCGACCCCGCAGCACCTCCACCCCTTGACGAGGGGTCTGGGACAGAGGCGGCGGCCTCGACGCGAGTCAGCCGCTCCAGCAATGAGGAGACGTTGCCCGCGGTCCGGGCGCGCTTGGCCCGCCGGGAGGCGGCCGACGACGGGTCGGACGGCGCCGAGGGCGCGGGGGGCGCCGAGGCCGAGGCGGCGGACGCCGCGGAGGCGGTCCTCGCGCGACCCGGCGACTTCGCCGAGCTCCTGCGCGACCGGACGCCGTCGTGCGAGCTCGTCCTGTCCCGCTTTTTGCCCGAGATGATGGACCCACCCTTTTCCTCGGAGCCCCTGGCGGTCTTCGATTCGACATCTCCATCGAAACTACCGGTCAGCCCCCAGGGCAATTCTTTTTCCACCACCACCACTGCGTTGCCGCTGGAGGGGTCGACTATCCGCCCCAGAACCGATATGGATCGCTCCAGCCTCCTCACCGAGTGGGAGTTGGCCGACATGGCCGGGGAGTGGGGCGGACGCGACCTCAGTATCTCGTGCGCCGCCACGAGGCAGGCCAACGGCGAGAATTGGCTCGGGGGGCGACGATCGTCCGCCGGAGGATCCGCGGCGCTCCCCATCGGCGAAGGGTTCCCGCTCGAGGACGAAATGGCGGGGGCGCCGCCGCCGTCCGGGGGCGGCGGGCGCACCTCGGCGGCCGGCAGCTCCGACGACCAGAAGAGACGGTGCACCCTCTGCAGCGTCGCCGCCCTCCTCTCCTTCCTCCTTTTGTTCTCCTCGGAGGCGGCCGCGCTCGGTCCGTCTCCCCCTCCACCTCCACCACTCCCGCCGCCGCCGCCGGAGGAGCCGAGGTTGGCGAGGCTGTCGCCCCTCCCGCCCCTCCCCCTGCCCGACGACGACGACCTGCCGCCCCCGCCGCTCGACCCCGCCCCGCGGGATCTCGAGAATCCCCGACACGGCGCCGTGACGCTCGTCCTGGAGGTCTCCATCCCTCCTGCCGCCCTGGACTGGCCGGCGAGGGCGGACAGCAGCCCCGCCGCCCCGCCGGGGGGGGGCGCCGATGCTCCGCCCGCGCCGCCGGACGACGAATCGGCGCGGGAGAGGAGGTCGTAAAGCTCCCGGCTCTTCATGCGTCGGCGTATCCCCTCCCTCGCCTCCCTGGCCTCTCGCAATTCCGCGTCGTCGCCAGACTTGGTGTGGGGCCTGTCCTCGTCATGACCTCCTCCACTCCCTCCTTCCTTGTCCCCTCCACCTCCGCCTCCGCCCATGGAATTGAGCGCCGATCGTCTGTCCACCGCCGCCGGCACCGTCCCGAACAGCACGAGGCGGTAGACCAGGTCGACGAGCAGGGCGATGCGGCGCTGCAGGGTCGCGGCCGCGAGGTCGTCGATCCTGCCCCGTCGGCCGTCCGAGCCGCAAGAATCGACGTCGGCGTTCAGACCGTGGACCAACGAGTGGACCAGTCGGACTATCGAGCCGCACGCCCACCTCAGTCCCCCCGAGGCGACGAAGCCCTCGATGCCGTCGGAGGACATGGACTCGAGCAGTCCCCTTGCGATTACGTTCCCGTCCCGGGGCGTGCTGGATATCATGCCGCCGCCGCCGAAATTACCGCTCATGCCGTGGGGGGAGGCGGAGGGGCCGCCGGAGGGGGGATTATTTGTGCGATCCCCGAGCCCGCGCACCTCGTCGCCCACCACGACGTTGGGGAATCCCCCCTCGCACACGAGGGAGACGAGCATCCCCATCAATTGGACCGCGGGATCCCCCCCATCCAATGACGTCGTCATCGTCGTCGGCCTCGTCAAATCATTGGATGACGACGCGTGGTGTGTTTGGTGCGTACGGTGAGATCGGTACGGCGCCTCGTCCTCGCCGAACATCAATCCGTGGAGCGAGAGGGCCGCGGCGTCCCTCAGTCCCTCGGCCGCCCCGTAGTATCCAATTTTTCGGCCATTCCCGCCGCTCATTATGGATCGACGGTATTCGACGCGGTGCAAATTCCTGGCGGCCATCCGGGCCGCGGCGCGACGGACGGGGAGGGAGGGGTGCAGCATCGATCGGAAGAGGAAGTGGGAGGTCCCCTTGCCGTGGCCGCGGCGCGATGCCACCGGGGCCGCGAGGGCGGTCGCTTCCCGGCAGGTCGCGGCGCCGGATTCGTCCAC
The DNA here is from genome assembly GCA_036939795.1 of Thalassiosira mediterranea. Taxonomy (NCBI): domain Eukaryota; phylum Bacillariophyta; class Thalassiosirophyceae; order Thalassiosirales; family Thalassiosiraceae; genus Thalassiosira; species Thalassiosira mediterranea. Next base: position 12,213 of record JALLBE010000713.1, read on the forward strand.
GGTCGACAACGGCCTCTTGGCCACGCCTGAGGGGCGTCCCCTTCCCGTTCCCCTCCTCCGCCCGGCCACCCAATTCAGCAACGCCCTCCTGATGGTCTCGTGCGCCCGAAATTCCCCGAGGGCCGTCCCCAAGATCCTTTCCGCGGGGGACGCCTCGATATCCCCCGATAATTCGGAGGGGAGGGGGGGCATGGGCGCCATGGCGTAAAAGTCCGGCTCTCCCCCTCCCCCTCCTCCCCCCCGGTCTCCGCCGGCACCCAGCTTGTCCTCCACCAGCTTCTTCGGTCGGCCGCTCTTCTTCCCCCCAAGGGCCTGCAGGCCTAGGAGGGAGGGGCCATCGTCGTCGCCCATCGCGGGGGCGTCGCCCAGCAATGCGTCGATGCTCAGGGCGTTGGGATCCGCCGCCGCGGCCATCATCCCACTCCCTGCCCCCGCCACTCCCCCTGCCGCCGCCGCCGCGCCACCGAAACTCGCTGCCCCTGACGGTCCGCCGTGGTCCATGAAGAGGCTCACGGCCGTCTCGAGGGAGTCGCCGCACATTTCCAAATATTGGCGCGCGAGCCGCGCGTCGGAGGTGCCGGTGAAGGCGAGGAAGTCGGCCACCGCCCCCGTCGGCGGCGGCTCCGATGCCGACGCCGCCGCTGCCAATGTTCCGACCGCCGCGGCGGACGATGTGTCGGCGTCCGCCATCTCCGCATCCCCGTCGTCGCCGTCCGACGACCTCCTGGACATGCCCTCCTCTGAGAGGTCCTCCCTCCCCCTCAAGAAGTCGGGGTGGTGAAAGCTCCCGAAATCGGGACCGCCCTCGCCCTCCATCCGCCGGAAGCCCCACCGCGCCAATTCCGCGCGAAACTCCCCCAATATCGTCGGCCCCACCGCATCCCCCCTCCTCCCCCCGGCCGCACCGGCCGCACCATCCCGCGGTGCCTCCTCCTCTTCGATCGCGTCGTCGAAGAGATCGGCGAAGTAAACGTCGAGGACGTCGGAGACGAACGCCCCCTCGTCGAGGATTCGGAAGGAGCGGCCGTGGGGCATCCACGCCAGGCAGCGCTCGCGGTTGAAGAGAGCGGGACTGGATAATAATCGATGCAGGCGCATCGGGAGGGAGAGATGCTTTAGCACGTTCGGATCCGGGGGGGGCGGGAGATCATCGTCGTCTTCGTTGTCCTCTTCGCCGTCGTCGTCCTCATTGTCGTCCGTTTTCATTTTGGCGTCGTCGTCGTCGCCCTCCACCTCGTTCTTCTTCCCTCCCGAATAAGAAGTCGCCTTGCGTTTCTTATTCTTCTTGGAACGACCGCCACGGCCCACGGAGCCGCGGGAGAGGCCCAGCAGCAGCGGCAGGGCCACGGCCGGATCCATCTCCACCGTCGTCGTCGCCGCGGCCGAGGCTCCCGCGGAAGCGGCTCCCGCGGAAGCGGCGGCGGTCGTCGCGGTCGTTGCCATCATAGTGGTCGTGGGGGGGAGTCGGCGCAGAAACGGCTATCGTCCGGTAAAATGGAGGGTCGGCCGTAAAACGTCGCGTGGGTCGTGCGTGCGGAGGCGGAGGTGCGGAAGAGAGAAGAGAGGGCCCGCTGTGCCTACGGCGCGGGACCCCGCGGCCAGCTAGCTCTGGCGCGAAGGAACTGACGAGAACTCCCTGTGACGACTCTCTCTTCGTCGGCTCGCCTATCGTCGGCCCTCCCTCTCTCTCTAGAGAGAGCAGTGGATAGGTATGGCGACTCCCTTATCTCTTCTCTCGCCTTCGATCCGGTTTCGGCCGATGAAATAATTCGATTTTCGATGGCCCGGCGACGGCGCGTCGAGTCGCCCGCCGGTCGTCGATCGAGGGTCGATCCCGCGCGAAAGCCGATGTCCGACGAGTAGGGTTGTGCTTTTAGCGGGGGCGTGGGGGCCCCCACCAGAATGGGGACCATGGTTGGGGCCAAAATCGGC
>JALLBE010000714.1:0-14168 GCA_036939795.1 Thalassiosira mediterranea
GTTGGCGGTGATGCATATCCGATGGGAGAGCGGCCAGAGCCAATCGTTTATGACGTAGCCCTGGGAATTGGCCTCGCAGTCCCCCCCGAAGAATCGACCGATGTAAAATCGCAAAGAGACACCGATGGTGGAGAATAGACTGAGGTAGAGGATGTGTAGCCAGTTCCAGTTCGAGCACATGTTGGATGAGATCGTCGAAAGCTTCTTCTCGTCATCATCGTCGGCTGCATTGTCGAGGTCCTTGTCGATCTCGGCAGACGCCGCCGCTGCATCGGCAGCCTGCGGATGCTCTCGATACTCGGCCGTGATGGCTGATGGCCGAATCATCGTCGTCGCCGTCGCCGTCCCGCCCATCTCCGCGACGTACCGCCGACAGCGGCACCTCTACTTCATCCTGAGCGGCATCCATCGGTGCGGCCCCGTCCCAGGTGTCTACGGACTGTCCGCGGCGCCGTCTCGTGCCTCCGGCCGTGTGCTATTGGTAGGACGAGGGCGTCGTAGCGTAGGGGCGCCGTTGACGGAGGAAGAACGAAGAACGGAAATGCCATCGTATCTTCATCTTCGTTCTTCGTCCATCATTTTCTTCTCTGAATTTTGTGGGACAACATCATGTTCTCCATACGTCAATTCTCGTTTCTCCTAGAGACTGCTTTGACCAATTCCCGCAATTGTGTACATCCACCTGCGTCTGTCCGTCGGTCCGTCGCATGCCAAGATCGCGTCGGATCCAAAGAAAAATCACAGCCACTAAAATCAGGCGCTGCTAAAATCGAAAATAACGTTCACACAGATTTATTACCATACCTACCCCCACCCACACGTCTAGTCTGTGCATCCCCGCCCGACGCCGACGGAAATGTACCCATAGTACCTCCATAATCTCCCGACGATCCATCCCACGCGTCGACCATGACCGCCTCCGACAAGCCCAAGGGCTCCGGGGGCCCCGGCCCCGGCTCGGGAGGGGGATTCCAATCCATGAACCTCTCCCCCCCCATCTTCGCCGGAATCAAGAAGCTCGGCTACCGCACCCCCACGCCGGTGCAGCGCAAGAGTCTGCCCGTGTTGCTCACGGGGAGCGATGCCGTCGTCATGGCGCGGACGGGCAGCGGAAAGACGGTGGCATTCCTGGCGCCCGTCTTGGAACGATTGGTCGCCGCCAGGGGGGAGGGGGGAGGATCCGCCGCCGCGGCGGGAGGAGCCGGCACGGGCGGCGGGGGGACGAGCAAGTCCGCGTACGCGGTGATACTCTCCCCCACCCGCGAGCTGTCGCTGCAGACGCTCGCGGTCCTGCGCAATCTGGGACATTACTGCGCGAGGAATTACGGGTTCAACTTCGTGGGAATCAACGGCGGGGAGAGCATGGAGAAGCAGTTCGCGCTGCTGAGCTCGAGGCCGGACGTCATCGTCGCCACGCCGGGTCGACTGGCGCACCACCTGAGCGAGATACCCGATTTTCACCTTCGCCAGTGCGAGGTGGCGGTCTTCGACGAGGCCGATCGGCTCTTCGAGATGGGTTTCGCGAGCCAGTTGCGCGAGATCTGCCGCACGATGCCGGAGCATCGTCAGACGATGCTCTTCTCGGCCACGATGCCCAAGGCCCTGGTGGAATTCACGAGGACGGGGATGATGCACGACCCGCAGGTGGTGCGGCTCGACAACGAGGTGCAGGTCAGCGAGGAGTTGAGGATTGGCTTCCTAACCTGCCGGAGCGCGGAGAAGGATGCAGTGTTGTTGCACCTGGTGAGGGATGTATTGCCGTTGATGAAGGGCACTGACACCACTGGCGCCAACGTCGAGGAGGAGTATGAACCTGAGGAGGAAACCAAGAAGGGAAAGAAGAACAAGAAGCCCAAGAGGGACAAGAACGTGGGCAAAAACTCCCGCCGGGGACTGACACTCATCTTCGCCGCCACCCGCCATCACGTGGAGTACCTCACCCTCCTCCTCACCACGAGCGGCCTGTCCGCGACCATGATATACGGCAACATGGACAACGAGGCGCGACGACACAACCTGAACGCCTTCCGCAGCGGGAGATGTCCCATCCTCGTGGTGACCGACGTGGCCGCTCGCGGTATCGACGTCCCGTTGATAGATCACGTGGTCCATCACGCCTTCCCCGCCAGCGCGAAGCTGTTCGTGCACCGATCGGGTAGGGCGGCGCGTGCCGGGAGGATCGGGTACTGCTGGGGCCTCGTCGATCCGGACGAGATGCCTTACATGGTGGATCTGCACGTGTTTTTGGGTAGGAAGATGAACAACGGGCGCGGCGAGGAGACGTCCGTCGAAGCCGGCGAAGATTCCGAGACGACAGAAGGGGGCGAGTCTTCTGGTGCCGATACCAAGGAGGAGAGCCTAAAGGACGAGGAGGTGACGTATACTCTCGACGAGATGACACCTGAGATGGTGCACTATGGATCCGTCCCCGAATCCGTGTTGGTGGAAGAGGTCGAAAATGTGAGGAGAATCGTCGACTCTGAGCTCGCGGGATCACATGATGCTGAGACTCTGAGGATGCTCACGAGGGTTTGCAACAATGGTGAGTGTCACAAAAGGATGTATGGACGCATCGCATTATGAGCCACTGCTGCTTTCCCCGTAGAGACCTGTCATCGATTTTGCATTTCACTCTCCCTGCACCACTCACTCAAATATGGCATCATTTCTATTCACAGCCATGAAGCAATACAGGCGGTCACGGCCAGAGGCAAGTAAGATTGGAGTACGTCGCGCTAAGGCCCTTCTTGAGGGTGAAAAGGAAAGTGGTACTGGTCGGCGAGTCCTAAATTTGCACGGTGGTATCCCGCCTCATCCTCTCATGAGAGGGATAGAAATTGAAAAGCTCAAGGCCACTCTCACCCTGCCTTCCAGTACGGGCGAGGCTGGCGAGTCTTCTGCTGCGGCTACAGAGGAAATGGCAAAGAAGAAAATATCTGACCTTCAGAAGAGGCAGGACTTCCTTCGGGCCATGTCCAACTTCCGACCGAAGGAGACTGTGTTCGAGGCCTTCGCAACGGGAGGGCAGAAGGACATGATCTACTCTAGTCAGGTTGATAAATGCGCAAACGGGAGCGCAGCGGCCATCATTGCCATGAAGAGCATGAGGAGGCAGATGAAGATTGCAAGGGATAAGGGCGGCGCGCTGGTCATTGCTGGAAGCAAGTCAGCACAGACGTTGAACGGAGAGCTGGAGGAAGATGAGGTGGAAGGGTTGGAAGGCAACAGTCATCTTGATGAGTCAGCGGCAGGCGGCAATGATAAGGAGCAATCAAATATCACTGTGTCAACAGAAACATCACGGAATGCCGCGGGGCCCTCTGGTGGCACTGCTGAGGGCAAGCGACGACTCTCGAAGGCAGAGCGAAAGAAGATGAAAAAGGATCCAAATTTCAAGCCTGACTCTGGAGGCGGCGGCGATGTGGCATCCTCTAGAAAGGCTAAGGCCAAGCGAGGCGCTGACTTCCGCGATGATCTGAACTTTATCAACAATGATACGACACATGATACTGCTGAAGCTGCCCGTAGCCGTCAGATAGAAGCCGCGATGCAACCCTCCGCATCTGCGACCACCAGGGGGACCGAGGCCCTTGCTCACCGCATTGAGGAGAACATGTTGGATATAGTGGGGGACGAAAATGCTGACCTGGTGAAGCGACAACGCATGATGAGATGGGATAAAAGCAAGAGGAAGTACATCCAGACTACTGTTGGAGAGGAGCTTAGTGGAGATTCAAAGAGTAAAAAGATGAGACTTGAGAGCGGAAAGCTGGTGAAGAATGATAAGGCCAAGCTTGGGGAACTTTATGAGAAATGGCAAAAGAAGACTAACAAGAGCATAGGAAGGGTGGGTGTCTTTGATGAGGAAGATGCTAAAGCTGAAGATACAGCTGTAGCACCAAAGAAGGGACAGAAGGGTGCTGGCAAGAAACCTGCTAATGATGAAATGAAGTCAGCAACAGCTATTCGAAAGGAGCGCGAGCAGAAGGAGAAGAATAAGCTCAAAAACATGAAGAGGGAGGACCGACGGCGGCTCGAGCGGAATCAGCAGTCCGAGAATGGGCAATCGGGCGGCAGTGGCGGCAAAACAGGTCCCAAGGCCAAAAAGGCGAAGAAGGGACCCAATACTAGGTGGAAGGGAAGCCACAAAAAAGGAGGGCGGCGCTGAGAAGAATGATGATCGGTCCAAATGGTAAATAACTCTAGGATGTAATCGCTTGGCTCTGCAGCCAATAATGTCATGTGCATTTGATCCCGCGAGCAATACGGTGGATGAGACTGGATTTTGGACCTGGCGCATCGCCATACACGCATAGGTGACTACGGGACATGACAGTCAACACAAGTCCCTGCTCCACGTACTACGGGGACAACGGAGCATGCGGTTTTTAGCACAGATGAAGCTATCTTAATTTCATCGTGCAAGGCAAACGCGAGGTTTTTTTTGTGGGGGGCTCTCTACCATCCGTCTCTTAATTTCGTCGGAACTCCTCCAGAGCCTTCAGCGCCCCGTCCGCCTCCCCGATCCTCTCCCTCAACGTCGCCAAACCCGCCCTCCTCCTCTCGAGCTGCCTCTCCAACGTCTCTATCAATATCTCCCGCGCCTGATGTTCCCTAAATTTGTTGCACTCCTGCAACATCAAGAATAGGTTGTGGCTGAGCTCGTCCCGCAACTTCTTGTTGTCGGACGGTTCGTCCACGAGCTTCTTGACCAGGCGGAGGAAGCCCCGTAGGACAGCGCGGTTCAGGCGTTCGACGTTCGTCCGGACGAGGAGGGGGTCCGAGCATTCGTATTCGATGGAGAGGGTGGGATCCTCGACGATCTCGCCGAAGACGGCCACCACCGGCTCGTTCGGGTCGTCGGGGTCGATGGAGTCGTCGTCGTCATCGTCTTCTTCCTTTTTTACCGTGCCCCCGACCGCCGTGGCAGCGGCAGTTTCTCCTCCTCCGGCGCCATCGACATTCCCAGCAGCGCCCGATGCATTGGGGGAAGAAGAACCGCCTCCGGCCTCGCCGCCACCCTCGGCCTCCAGCCGGATCCGCTCGCTCTCCTCCCTCGCCCTCTTCCGCTCGTTGGCCACCCTCTTCGCCGCCACCCTGAACGCCCTCACGGGGATGTCCGGGGGGACCAATCTATTTTTTGACGTGGCATTTTTTCGAGAGGCCAGCGAGTAATAGTAGGGGGGAGGGGGGAACTCGGTCACCAGGAGCATGTCCTCGTCGTCCCCCTCTCCTCCTCCTCCTGCTCCTCCTCCACCCGATGGCGGGGCCGCCTCGGCGGGGGGAGGAGGAGGAGGGGCGGGGGCCACTACGTCTTTGGTCCCCGAGGGAGGCTTGGAGGGCGACCCTCCTCCCGCCCCGCCCTCGGTGGGCGGGGCGGCGGCGTTGGGATCCGATTCGACCATGATCTCGTTGAGTGAAGCCCTAGATGAGTTGGCGGCGAAGATTGACGCAAGATTGACGACGACAGCCGACAGCAGCCGACAGCGCAGCGCGCAGCGCGCAGGGCGTCGTTGATGTTATCGCTGGGGTTATCCATTAAACTAAGTTTTGTGTAAATATAAAGGAGGAAAAGTATCAGTGTTCATGAGCGACATCTGTTCGAGTTTCAACCTCGCTCCAGGGGTATAAATCACAGTATCGTAGCCCCGATAAAAAGTGAAACGTTACCCCTTCATCATCTCTCCATCAGATGTGCACATTTTTCGTTGAGGTCAAGTTGGAAGAGGTTGGAAGAAGTTGTCGGCGCCGCGTCGCGATAGGGGCGGGAGGGGACCGACGGACGGATGCATGGCCGCCGGACTACGGAAGCTCGCCGTCGCCGCCGCGAGGATACTCCTCCTCGTCTGCTCGCCGCTAGAACTCGCGTCGTCGAGGCTGCTCCCGCCTCCCTGCTCCTTCGTCGTCCACGGCGGACTTCGGGCTCGGCCGCCGACGGCCCCGACAGCAGCAGGCATCCTCCCGTCGTTCCGTGCACCGAGTCGGCATAGTAGTTGCCAGGTCCCCGTGAATTCTCGTCTCTGGGGAGGAGCCGCGATGCCGGAGATGGACGCGATGATCGAGGAGACCGCCAACGGCGGTTCCACTGTCCACGCTGCGATTGCGGACGACGACGCGACGACGCTACTCGTCGCGTCGATACTGCGAAAGTCCACGTGCGCCCTCGACGACGACGATTGCGCGCGGAAGAAGAGGGACATCATCCTCGGCTCGTCGATCGACATTCTGATCGACCTGAGATCTCGCTGCGGAGGCGGAGGAGGAGAGGGAACAACGACCGCCGCTCCTTCGCCGGATGATGTTGGTGATGGCGATGATGACGATGGCGATGGGGCCGTTGTTCCAATCGCGCCGCTGCTGGCCCGGGAGGCCGTCGCCGCGACCGATGCCCTCCTCGGCTTGGCGACGTCCCGCGGTCCCGGCGACGGAAGGAAAAAGAAGCCCTCCCACGGTCGGACGTGGAAGGAGCTCAACTCTGCCGTGGCATCGGCGCTCTACGGCGACGACGACGTCGACGCGAATGATGACGATGGGGCGAACGAGAACGGCGTGGATGGCGATGGCGACGGCGACGCACCATCATCATCATCCGTCGTCGAAATATCCCGCGCCCTGGCGTCTCTGTCGATCTGCGTGGCCCTATCCACCAGGCCGGGCGTCGACGAGGCGGCCGCGAAGATGGTCGCCAGCGCTGTCCTCCCGGGGGGGTCGGCGAGGCATGGGAACGTGCCGGGCCGGGGGGAGAGGAAGAAGAAGAAGAAGTGCAGGAAGCTCAATGGCGAGTGTAATGAGGGCAAATCCGCCGAGGGGGGGAACGGATCGTCGGTCGATGCGCCAAAAGCATCAGAGCCGTCGGAGCGTTCGACGCGGACCCCGGCGGCGGAGGATCATGGTGGTCAGAATGGACCAGGGTCGCAGGCGGTCGTGCACGCGATGGCCCGATCCTGCCTGCTGGAACTGCTCCGCCTCTTCGTTAATCGGAAAGACGAATCCCAACGACCCCCGACGGTAGATCTGCAGACGGTGGCCAAGATGGAGAACGCCTTCGGCGTGGGCCACCGCCTGGGCGGGGCCTCGAATGGGTCCTCCCGCGACAAAGGGAAAGAAGCAGCGGCGGATGACTCGGAACTGTCCGATGCCGTGGCCGCGGTCGTCGATCGCATCTTCGGCAAGAAGTCCATGAGAGGAGGCGGCGACGACGATGACGACGGCGGCGACAGCCAGGACTTCGACGACGATGCATCCTCCTCCATTATGATCCCAAAGGACCTCGTCGCCCCCGCGCTGTCGCTCGTCGCGAACGTCCGTCCGTGGGGATGGGTCCGGGCCGAGAAGTTGGTGTCGTTCGCGGCCGACGCGAACCTGTGGTACTCCGCCGAGCTCCTGTGCGACGCCGCGGTCCGATCCGCGGCGGGGACAGCATTCACGTCGGATGGCGAAAAGAGGGTGCGGATGGCGACGTCGATGCCGAGGGGCGCCGCCGAGGACGGACTGAGGGTGGACTACCGCCCCACCCCCTCCTCGGCGACGTCGTCGTCCGACCCGGAAGACTCTGTCGCGCGCCTCGCCGCCGGGGCGGTGGTCGACGCCGCCCTCGACCGCCGGCTGTACCGTCGCGCGGACGCCTTCGCGTCGAAGTACTACGCCTTCTCGGGACCGGAGAGGTACGCCGAGGCCCGATTCCTGCACGCGTGCGAGACGATAACCAAGGTGGTGAAGAGGAGGCAGGCGCAGATCGTCGACAAGCAGGTCGAGAGGGTCGATTCGATGGTGGCGAAAGTTTGCGGGGACCTGGACATCTCACCGGCGGCCGCCACTAAGGACGACGAAGGCTGTAATGGCGGTGACGTCGCGAGCTTCAGGCGGCGGTCGTATCACGGCGAGGACATAGCGATCGAGACCATGAGCGAACACATCCGGGAGTTCAGCCTGCGACGGTTCCGGGCGGCGAACATGCACGCGGCCGCTCACAGGCTGGCGAGGTTGTGGGGTATGAAATACGAACAGGATCCCTTGCAAATGAGGATGGAGCTCGAAAAGAGGAAGCTGACGTACTTGCAGTGGGAAGACGACGGTCCCGGGAGGGGCGGCGTCGGCTCCACCGCGACGGACGATGACGATGGCGAGGGGGGTCAACCCCTCCCGGATCTCATCGACGATCCGGCCGACCTTCCGGGGCAGTTCGACCTGCTGGAAAAATGCGCCACGGGGAGGATAGTCGGGTTCGACTGCGAGTGGCACGAGGACATCGACGGCGTCGCGCTCCTGCAGCTCTCCACCGTGAGGCATTCCCTTCTGCTGGACGTCGTCGCCCTCACCGCGACCGAGGAGGGGTGCGATGCCCTGAGGGACACGGTGGGCAGGCTGTTTTCGCGCTCTACCGGCGTGGAGCACCTGGTTGGGTTCGGCTGCAGGGACGACATCAGGCGACTGCGCGCCAGCCCGTGCGGGACATCGAGGCACTGGTTCCCCCAGGACGAACGACTGCTTCAATTTCGAGACCTCCGACGTATGATAATGGAGGTTTCTCCCGACCTGTGCGGCGGGAGGGGGGGGCTGCACTTCGGTCTTTCTCGCGCGTGCGAGGCCTTCCTGGGGAAGCAGCTCGACAAGGCCGAGCAGTGCTCGGACTGGCTGGCGAGGCCTCTGTCGCCCGAGCAACGGGAGTACGCCGCGCTGGATGCCTGGTCGTGCGCGGCGATCGCCGCCAAGATAATAGAACGACAAAAATAGCCATGCCGTTGCTCATGTCCACTGGATGGACTTGCCTAGCCATTGCCTTACTTACGTTCTTCTTTACCTACGAGTGCTAAATTTATTGTCAACTTCATACTGATCTTGATCTTGACCGTACCATGGCTATCCATTCAATAGCTGTGATATCATTTGATGAAATGCCATTAATTTATGTTACCGTTGTCGTGATACTCTAGTGGCATGTATCTTCTATCAAGCACAAACCACCACTATAAAATTCGGAGCAGCATGCCAATGCAGATTTGAACATGAATTTTGAGTTGCCATTCCATGCCCGCGGATACTCATAACTATTGGAGCATATTCTCTTATCAGGTGTTGTTGGGTGATAGAGTCCACCACAGTGGGGAGGTTTCCAGTCACATAGGTCTCTCATGGCACAAATAATTTGAAGACCATTGGCTTCACAGCATTCCTCTACACTATTGTGCAATCTATTGACAGCTAGACTGGGTACATGGTCCCAAAGTGATGGGTAAAGGGTGTCATTGATGCATACATCATCACTCCTGTTGTAGTACCATTTTGACGCATTGCATTCTGAGGTTGGACTAGTTGTCTGTTCAAATACCGACTCAGCGATGGTTGGTGGAGGTGTTCGCTGTGGAAATGCATAAAATGCATAGAGGATAAACTCAGTCTTGGGTAAAATGGTAGTAAACTAATACTTGACTTTCGACAACAACTCACCACTCTTCTTGGCTTCTTTGTAGGCTTCCGAGTAGGCGTGCGTCGTGTAGGCTTCCTTGTTGGCGCAACAGTGGGAGGTGGAGCCAAATGGCAATTCTCAAAGGTCTTCCACGGGATCCTCGCGCAGCAGTCCTCCACTAATTCAAATGATTCTGACCACTGGTTTTTGCGCCCTCCGCACGGTGCGCCATGGCTTTGGTCACAATCCCGCACACATCTACGAGGTTGTACATTGTACAGGTGAGTATAAATCGTAGATTTTAGCACACCGAACATACGATACATGTTTGCATTGACTTACTGTTGCGACGGCTGATGGAGATACCACTCGTACTGGCTATAGTTGATCACTGGATTTTTCGTGGGTCTCCCTGTGGGGTATTCTGTCGGCTGGGGAAGTTTTGGTGACGAGACGTCTACTGGATTTGCCCCAACAGCTTCACAAATATCGTCAATATTGCATTCAGGAGAGAAACCAAAGAAATCACAGCAAAGGGCTGCGGATTCAAAGAGGAAGCCTGATTTTACTGCCGGGTGGTTCCACATTCCTGGATAGAAGAAACTGTTTGTGCACCTGGACGAGTAGAGAGGTACATTCCAGCCAAAACCGTCATGATGTTAGCATGGGAAGTAACGGTAATTTACTGGGCGTGGCTCTGCGGTATCACTTACGTCGGCGAGCTGAAATCTTCAATTGGATGCCACAAGGCAGATTCACATCCTTCACCTGAACTCAGAGTGTGTTGATTGTCACCACCAGGTGATACGGGTTGAGTACTCGCATTTGGATATGACACCGACATAGAGGGAGATGGACTCGGAGTTGTGTTTCCATCGGTTGGAGTCCACGTTGGGACGAGTGTTCCCGAAGACCGAATGCCAGCTCGATATGTTAGTGTCACAGAAGATGCCGTGGGCGCCTCGTCGTCTTCGTGAAAAAGAGAAGAGGAAGTGCCAATCCTTTTGAGAGTGTAAGAAAAGACACCGGTTTCAACGTAATGGTCAAAATGTGACCAGAGCTCGTCCGATACTCCTTGCCCGACATAACCAGTTTCAGACTGACAAACTGAATCGCAACGAGCCACAGTCTTTATATCAAATTGAAGTAGATCCTGGGCCGCTGCCCTTCTTTGCATTGGTGCCTGTGCGTCATCTCTGGTATCCCTGGTGTTCCCGCCCAATTTTCTACGAGAACTACGCTGGAAGCTCTGCCTCCCATACATCCAAAGGTCCACCGAACGGACTCTCACCACTATCGATGACTCAAGCATGACCGATGTAATGGTCCTTACGAGCACCTCCTCGAGAGTGCTCCAATCGTCAGGAGTTTGTGGTTCCACGGGAATTTCTACTGATAGGGAACCGAACTGTGTGATTTCGATCAGTGTGTCGGGGACATCGTCGAACCCATCCTCGGTAGACGCCTCCACGAGGTCCGGCCTCGCCCCCATGCAAAGATCCTTGGCGAAAGAGGCGCGGCAGCAAGCGACGTAGTTTCGAAACGTCTGTGTGATGTAGTATGGCCTTTCAACCTCCAGTTCGTCAAGGCAATAACCGGTTCCATGCTCAACTGCCCCGAAAATGCAGTCGTCACATGTGAGTAGAGGCCAAACAACGAATAGAATAGGGTAGCCTGCAATTTGACTCACTGTAGTACACAGAAAAGGCTGGGGTAGGCGCCATCGAGGTTGGCCTGGGAGTTGGCCTCTGTGCACAATGCACACACAGTCATCTATTAGGATCATTCGCAAAGTCTCGGCTGGATCAGATATCGTGCAAAAAAGGCAAGAGCTCACCTGTGTGGGCCTGGGCTGCGACTCGTCGAGGTCGGGATCAATGACGCAGCCCCTTTCGTGCACCTTGCACTCCATATCTTTGTAAAACAGCTTGCAACACTCCGCCGCCGTCGCCCGGAACATCCTGCCCCTCATGTGGTCCAACAGCCACTGGGACGGGAAGTTGGAATCGTTGGTGCAGCCGTCTTCGTCGACGATGTCCTATAGTCGGTGGGGAAACGAACGAACGAAGTGTTAGCACAAGACAAAACTTCGAGATCCACACAAACGAGCCCATATAGTTCCTAGGGAAAGCAACTTGACGTGGAAGGCTTTTTCGACATTCCTCGAGCGGTTCAGTTCCGAGAGTTGCCAACTACGAGAGAGGCTCGTTGCCGTTCGCCCACGAGTTGCGCGTTGGCTGGGAGCCTGTCCCAAACATTGCCACGCCACATGCACAGCCGTCGCGAAGGACCCGCCAAGTGCACGAACGTAGTCTCTGCGGCCGGTCGTCGCGGTCGCCATCGAACCCGGCCGTCGAAGCAACCCCGTCATCCGACCCCTCTGCTAAAAGCCAAAAATGTCGACAACGATGCGATCGATGGTTTGTATGCTTCGCACGGCTCCGTCCCCGGGGATATCTCCTCGTCGTGTGTCACACGATCAAACATCGAACACAAGTCGAGACGGCACGTACCGGATGCCATCCTGCGGTGACGCATCCCCCCGACGAGGTTGGAGGCGAGGCCACCGGCGGCGGAGGAGGAGCAACGGGCGGTGGTGGTGGCGTGGTGGGAGGAGGTACGCCCGTGGGTATTGCAACCGGCCTGGGCGTGGGACGCTCTGTAGGAGGCGGCGGCGGAGGCGGTGGCACGGGCGGCGGTGGCACCGGAGGTGGTGGTGGTGGCGGCGGCAATGGAGGGGGCGGAGCGTCGTCGCCACATCCCCGCTCGAACACCTCGCACGGCCTCCCGGGGAAGAACCTGTCGCAGCACTCCTCGGAGGTTCCCATCATCATGTTCGCCATCACCTCCGGCCTGAGCCACTGCTCCGGATCTGCGTTGATTAATGTACGGCGTTCGTTGTTGTCGATGTATGAATGAGAATGGACAGAAGAGGAAATAACGGATCGGACCCAATCAAATACTTGGGCACGCACAGTTGGCGTCGTCCGTGCAGCCCCTCTCGGTGGCGAGGTCGACGTGCCACTTGCACTCCGTCCCGTCCCCCATTCCCGGCGGGGGGCGCTGCGGCTGTTGAGGTCCGGCGCCGGATCCGCAGTCGCCCTCGCCGTGATCCTTGCACCCGCTCACGAAGAAGGCGTCGCAGCACGCCCGCATCGTGGTGTGGAACATGACCTCTTTCAACCCCGGCCGCACTGCGTGAGATGAGACGTTGTGCGTGAGTCGATCGAGAGGGAAGAGATGAGAGGTATGATCAGGTAGTGAAATCAGACTGCGCGTGGAAGCGGAGGTAGGAGGACGAGATTCCCAACCGCGCACGGACGCTCATCTATCTCGACGCTGCGTACGTCGATGTGGGCCGCATTAACTCACGCCACTGCTCGGGGTATTCCGTGTTGGCCGTGCAGCCGTCCTGCACGGATATCTCGGGATGCCACCCCAGGCACTCGTTCTTCAGCCTCCTCCTCCTCCTCCCGCCGCTCCCATCGGAGGCCGCCTCGGACGACGATACGTCTTCCGTCCACGTCGTCGTCGTCGATCGAAGCTCGCCGCCGCGGTCTTCGGGGTCCGTTCGTTCGGGCGCCGCCTCCGGCGATCGATGCGAGGCATCATCATCGAGACGTCGTCCGGCGGCGCGCCGACGACGACCGGATCGTCGATGCAGGCGATGCCTCCGCCCCGTCGACGACGACGGCTCGCCCTCGCGGAGGAGACCGATGCGTCCGTCGTCGATGACGTCGGCGGCGGCTACGACGACGACGACGCGCGGGGCGAGGGCGCAGAGCGCCGCGACGGCGGCGATGCGACGCGACGAGTTGCCCATCTATCGCGATGGATCGACGCGAGAGCGCTATATTGGGTGTGGCAAACTAAAGTCTTTACGCGGGCGCCCCACGAGCCTTTCGTATCGTCAAGTATGGCGGAGGGGTGCAATCGATTCGATCCGTCGGCGAAGCCTTTTGGGCGGGCGCGGCAGCGGCCCGGCCGTAGCTCTCTCGGAAATGCCGTCCAATCGCGACGTGCCGTGCGTAGGGCTACAGGAACGTCGGTCGTCTCTCTCCGTGTACCTTTGGCACATCCGCGATGTCGCCGAGCCGAGCAGCGCACGCTGGCGTCGACGATTGGCGGCGGGGGGGGCGGCGCTACGGCCCCGTTCTTGGATGGGAAGATGGGGAGGCATGGCGGCGGGAACGACGGCGGTCGGGCGGGCATGGGGTCGAGGCGACCGGACGGAGGCGAACGGCCATGGGGCGGCATGGGTGGATTTTGGTCCAACGGAAAAATGAGGAAATTTATGTGCGATAGAATCGAGAGAAAAGGTATTATTTTTTAACGAAGCTTAGAATATACATGTCGTTGGAGATACCATGACAAAGAAGCTACAAGCTACCTGGAAAGGTTCGAGATTGAGTTGAGTCCTTCATCTCCTTTTCTTATCTATGGTACGAAGAGTTTGATGTTCACCATCCTTGGTTGCAAACTCGTCACATATCTCGTCCCTCGGCTCTCTAAGATTGATGGTATGGTTGCATGGCTGTTAGCTGTTAGAGAAGACATCTACGTCCAGGTTGCATCGATCACGATCATTGATGCTGGCAGTCGTGGCTTAGTTTTGCTACACGTTTTGGTGCACAAGTAGGTACTATGTACCATATCTGTTTGGCCTCTACGACACATTCGTTGCAACACGGGCTATGGTCGTGCATGCTAAGGCCGTGTCCATGTCTTATTGCAAGTCGAAAGTGAAAAGTTGAAAGTTGAA
>JALLBE010000715.1:0-14193 GCA_036939795.1 Thalassiosira mediterranea
CCCTCCATTGTTGCCATGGGTACCTATGGCAACAATGATCAGCTTTGGAGAGGGTTCTGAGGCTTCCTTGGCAGGCGACCGTTCTCGCACCTGCTCTGTCCTTCTTCTACTATGTTGCTGCCGTAGCCACCTCCATCTCACTGCTCCCATACACGATGCAAGCCGTCTTGCTCAGACTCCCACGTGCCCACTCCTAACGTATGTTGTCGGTCCGACTCGACGTTGCCACTGGCGTCAGTGTTTTTTTCTCCACCTCACGCCACCACCCGGGGATGGGCCAGGAGAGGCCCGTCAGCCAACGAGTGTTCTGGCCAGAGATGGGAGAGAGAGCTCCACAATGGTTGACGGCAATGACCATGGTCGTTGATTGAGACGACGAGCAACGAGAGGCGAAGAATGCTGACAACGAGCGCAGAAGATGTGCTCAGCCGTGCTGAAACTCGAATATCATGAACGATGTTAAATCAATTTTGTTAGCGCTCACCATGGCATTTTTGAGCTTTGTCAAATTATTGGGCCACACGTTTTTTGGTCCACAGCAAGATGACCCCCGGTCGGATTGACCTGAGGACCAAGAACAAGCTCGACTGATAGTTCCTCTCGAACGTATGTAACTTGTTTGGTAGTCAAAGGCCAGAAATTGGATAGTAGAGCTATCTAAGGTTTGGACCAAACATTGTAAATTTGGCCATACCCCCTGTAAAAAATATGGTTTCCCACTGTTAAAAGTAGAGTTTTTTTGGCAAGTTTCAAAGTTTGCTAAGTAAAAGTAGAGAATTTTGGCAAGTTTCAAAGTTCGCTAAGTCTAAGTACAAGTACAGTTTTTGGGCAAAGTGCAGTGATTGGGCACGCTTCAAATTTCACCACCAAGTCTCAGAATCTGCAAGACTTTGCTTAGTATATATTATTTAATCAATCCAGTGAATAAGATACTACGTGTTCTATTTAAGAACCAAAATGAAATACTACACATCAGGGCAAACTACTCATCTACATCAATCACTTCATCATCAGTGGAATGGATGATTTTGTTGTCATCACTAACTTCTTGAAAGGCGTTCACCCCACCCGTGGATGCCTCGATGCATATAATATTGAATTGCTTCTCAATTGCCTCTTTCTGGCTAGGCTACGCTCACCAAACTTCATTAACTTGTCAATCATACCATGGTCTATGTCATGGGTGGCTTCGGAATCAATTTTTCTGGCTGCTGCTTGTCTATTGAATGATTTGCAATGGATATGGTACCAAGTTTCAAACAACAATCCAAGTTAACTATTCCTTGCTAAGTAAAAGTAGAGCTTTTGAAGCAATTTCAAACGTTCACTAAGTAGAAGTAAAGGTTTTGAATCAACTTCAAAGTTCACTAAGTAGAAGTAGAGTTTTTGAATCAATTTCAAAGTTCACTAAGTCAAAGTATACCTTTCAGCATGATATTGATATATGAAGAAAACAAAGTTCAAAGTAAGCATGATGCAGCTCTAATTTACTTTTACTTTCAAAATACTTTACTTTTTTTCTAAGTCTACCGCATGGGCGTCGCAAAAATGAAGAAGTACCTAGATAAATGCAACGGGTAGAGCACAGTTTAAATGAAGCAAACCATCAGAGAGCAATGATCATCAAGTGATGAAACCAAAGTCAACGCGAACAAGGTCGAGCTCAGTAGCTGGAGGAGGGCAGGCCAGTGAAAGGCCAACATTGAATAGAAAGAAACACCATCATCGTTCCCCTGCATTGAATGCAATCAAGCAATGGGGAGGACACATATTTGCCAAGACAAGCGGAGCGCGGACGCAAGGATCAAGCAAGCCAACAATTTAGTTTGATTTTAAAATCAAAGCCGAGGTCGACGACGCTGCGTCAAAATATGATCTTGTTATTTAGTTTGTCCTCTGACTCATGGCCACTTGTATGCCCATATAGTACTCCTTTCATCAATGCCACTGCCCTACAAACAAGTAAACAAGCAAACCCTCACAGTCACAGATGCAACACCTCCACGTATTTTCTCACGTTCACACGAATTGTGACGCCGCAGCTGCAGGACAGGGCAAGCGCTGTCATCTGTCGTGTGCTGGATACTTTTTGGGCACAATACCTTCTCTATTTTCATATCCCCCTGATATGAAAATTTGACAGTAAGTGAACAACATCATTGTCGAGGACATGATTTTTTTGTGGCTAGTCCAATGCACATGCCACCTATCCCTAGTCTTCTCCCAAGCATGGGCGGGCATGAACAAGTACAAGTGGCTGCGGTTCACCGTCGCCGTGATCTTTTGATGACAAGGATAGTACTATAGTGTACTTGTTGCTGTTGCACTCCCCTCCAAGATGTGTACCATACCGCTGAGCAGAATCTCCTTTTCACCTTCCATCCCTCCATACCGACCGACCTACCTACATAAAAGCTCCAAGAGACGAAGCATTGTTAGTGGGCATTTCCAAATCCCAACAGCCAAACAATCCCGATTGGACGAAAAAGATACGGCGTCATCGTCGGCGGCGGCTGCCGCGCTTTTATTTCCCAGCACCGCAGAATTCCGAAGGATCCGAAATTCAGCTGGCGTCAGCGACAGCCGGCGGGCGCCCGCGCGGCAAAACCGTGGGACAACAACGGAAGAGAGATCCGACGACGACGAAATCCATCGATCGATCGATCGGCAGGCAGGAGGCGACGACGCCGGGCGGATCATTTTTTTCCCCCGCGAGCATTGCTCCTACGAATTACCATCCATATATACCCTCTCCCTCTCTCCCACCCCGGTACGTGACGAAGGTGGCTCGCCCAGGCTCGCTCGATGCGCTCATCGGGTTTTTGGGGTCGTGAGGTGATAGCGTCGGCCGGCGCGTCGACCGCTCGGCGGCGGCGTCGTGTGGGCCACGGGCCACGGGCCACGGCGCCGGCCTGGCGACGGCGCGGCGCCCACTGCGCCGTCGTATGTATCCATCCTGCTCACCCCGGCTCGCTGGCGATTTGATCTCCCGTGCGTTGCTGGAAGGCAGCATATGGCTGTCTACAGATAGATCTCTTTTCGTTCCACGTGAAACTTGAAACTTCGTGGCGAACTGGAGAGATGGAGATCGCGAGGTCGACGCGAGAAAATTCGGATGCTAGGCTGATCGAAGTCGTGGCTTCCTGCCGACCTTCATCGATGTCTCCATGGCTAGTGCAAATAATGTTGTCTTGAACTCGCACTCGCGTCATTGATTGAGCCACTCAACTCTCAACTCTGCCTGTTCTGTCGACCTCTTGCAATTGACCCAAAAACTACAATTGGACAACTCAAACAATGGTGACGATCATAGAGTCAAAAGCCAAAACTATTTGGTGAACACACTAGAATACTGCAACACAAAATGAAGCTCCTGCAATCCACATTCGTCGCCTTCTGCGTTGTGACCGGTACCTCGGCCTTCGTAGTACCCGGCGCACAGCGGACCGTTGCCGTTGCCCGCCCTTCTGCCAGCGCCTCTTCTGCTGTGGTTCCTTCGACCACCAGCCTCCTGGTGGGCATTCACGAGCCCCTGCCCGGCGACATCTCAGACGACGACATCCGTCGGGAGGATGAGTTCAGACAGGTCCTTCGGGAGGTGTCTATGGCGAGGGACTACCTTGACCACATCGTAGAAGAGAGCTGCAAGGCTGCTGCTGGCGTCGAGGAGGAGGACGGACCGACCTTCGCCGAGGTCCTGGCCGAGAAGGCCGAGGAGGCCAGCGAGTCAGGAGAGTTGGGATTGTTCGGCGGAGGAGGCGACGCCCCTGCTGCGGCTGCCACTGAGGATCTCGGAGACTTTGTGTACAAACCTGCCTTGCGCGATGATCTGGGATCGGCCGTCCTTCTCACCGGCACTGCTGACGCTACCCTCCTTGCGACGCTCAACAACAACTTCTTCGGCCAGGATTCTGTCCCCAACTTCAATTTTGGCACGATCAAAGCACTGGTGGAGGATCCCGCCACGGCGAAGAAGAGGGCCATCAGCAGGGAGGCACGTTACGGTGGATTGCTGGACAAGCTCTCCATAGAGCAGGCTGAGGGGTCGCTCCCGACGGCGACGGACCTTGAGGGGGCGGGAAGCTGGATCGCTGAGGTCAAGGCGGAGGATGCTGCTGAGTTGCTACCGAAGATGGCTGCGCTCGCGAAGGACTCAGACGTGAGCAACCTCGTCGTCATGGTGACCGGTGCGGTCCCATCGAGCGGCGTGGATGGCTGGGATGCTGTAACTGCCGCCAGCGGAGACTCCTTCGCCGCCACCCTCCTCGCGGTGGGCGAGCTGCACGACGACGCCGGCGAGGTCTACGCCCACGTGTCCGACCTCGGGAAGGGCGAGAGCGACGGCTTCGATTCCTTCGCCACCCGCCTGCCGCGGAAGCGCGCGTACCAGATCCTCGCGCACGCGCTGGCCCTGGACTGTACCGAGGGGCAGGCCCTTGGCGCCGCCGAGTACCCCATGGTAGCGGCGGCGACCCTCGCCAAGCCGTACGGCGAGGGCCAGTTCGCGGAGAGGGATGACGACGATAAGGAGATCGTGGACGATATGGAGGATGTCAAGATGGAGGGCAGAATGATCAGGGCGATGAGGGAGGCTGGTTTCACTCAGCTCATGGAGCTTGACGTTCTCGTGGGCAAGGGACTCGGGGTGAGTTGTTGATATTTTTCCCATGGAGAGCCATTTGTGAGCTCCAGATGCCTATGGCTGTTGGCAGGCCATTTCGTTGTGTCTCTCTAGATTTGATTCCCACACACGACGACATCTATTATCAACATCTCACAATCTCATTCACTTCATTGTCATCCACAGGCGTTCAAGGACTTTATTGAGAACCCTCCACCGGAGCGCGAGACCTCCTGGACCAAAACCAAATCGGCCCGCGACGAGGAGGATGAGAAGATCATGGCTCAGCTCGACGCTGAGATCGCCAAGAGCAATGCCAGGAAGGCAGAGGAGGCTGCGGAGGCAAAGCGCATCGAAATCGAGGGCATCGCCAAGGAATGGGCCATCAAGGAGTACAGCCTCCGCATGATCGGAGGGGACCTGGATCAGTCTGTGAGCGAGAAAGACTTCATGGTTTCAGTATGGGACCAGGCCTTGGCTGAGGGAGAAAAGACATACGACTACATCAAGTCGGACGCCTACGTAAAGGAGCAGGAAAGATTGGAGAAGGAGAAGACGGATATCGGGAACAAGCTGTTCTGGGATGGCATGCCCCCCTTGCTCAGGAAGAAGAGGGAGAAGATGGTGGAGAAGGTGAAGAAGCAGTACATGGACCTGCTTTCGGAGGAGGAGTTGGAGCGGATTATTCTTAACGATTGAGGTGGAGTTGTGGATGCATTTCGCAGGTATTATTGGTTCGCGGGCGTGCTCTGCGATGGTGTAGTGCTGTGTGGGCGAGAATGGAGTAGTGGTGGTCTGCCCCTCTCAGTCATGGTAAAAGAGAGGTGACTATCAGTCATGATTCACCCCCGGGTATGGCCTTGATGTGCATAGAGAGCCTCCACTCCACATGCTGAGCATTGCCGAACAGACGCAAGTCATATCTCACTCAGTCCGCGTTCACTTCATTGACTGCATGGGTCAAGAGGAGTGTGTTGTGAATAAATAGCGCGAACAAAGAATTAAATAGGTCATGTGCTTTTGATAGGGAAACAATTGTTTCTACTAGTTATGTCCTGGTGAGACGACCTCGCACTGGTCCTTCATCGCTCTCACCACGCGTGTTGGATGTATTCAGCAACTACCTACCTCTACCAGACCATAGCGATGAACAAACGAATGGAGGGCCGCGATTGCCTCTGATGATGCTTGGACTGGCTCTCACCTCCAATCATGGCGCAGCCAAAAAGAAGGTCATCTCACCATGTTACATATCTCGATGGGATGACGTGTCCACCAAATAGGTGTGAATGTCTTCATACAATAAAGTCATTAGGCTGGTTATCACTCGAGCATTCACAAATATGAAGTAAAAATAATGGTACCCCAACGCCATGCATCCACTGGTTAACAGGTATTGAAGGCGTCACGTTTCAGGACGAACCCCAGTCGGTGACCCCCAACAACATAAATGCTGCGCCTCTCTGTACATCGGTGGGTTAACTTAAACTGAACCGCCAACAATCGTGCAACCTCAAAGGAGGAGTGCCGATTCCATGGGGCCTATTAAAAAAAAAGTGTACGCCACGAAGTTGGCTTACCTGGGTGTGGGCTGGAATCTGCTGGAATTCAGATGGCTGGCTTCATAGATGGCTGACCGGATTGCCCTCCACTCGATTGATAGCGAAGACCACTATGTCGTTATTGCTGCCTGCCGCGACAACTCAGGGAATATCGCAGGTCTTATAGAGGGACAACCAGGGATGCCTTAGTTGGATGGCTGGTTGGGCCACCATTCGACGAGGTCAATTGAGATGTCAAGGCAAGAGTTCCCTGCTACAGGATCGACACCCCCGCCCCACGCACCAGTGCAGCCACCAAGACAGATAGGAACCATTGTAACATGGATCACGCAACATTGTTTCACCTTTAACCAATTCATTTTATTACAGATTTTGCTTTGAAACATTGATATACCCCTCCTAATGAAACACGACTCCTCATGAAAGTGATTTCCTTCCCTTCCTTCCACGCAATTTCTTCAAAATCTTCTTATGAAACTGGCCACCACGAGGCCTGTGCGTGACAAGTGAGTCAAGCGCTCCCCTGAGTTGACCATCTTCGCAAGAGGAGGGCGACAGGGAGCAGCTGTGGATGCTGAACTCATATGATGGACCCTGCTGATGTTGCTTTAGCTGCGATGCCTCCTGCTCATTATTCTCCTTTTGTGAGTCCATCAAACCCTTCTTCGCCCCAGACTTAAAATTCTGTGGACTGCCGTAGAGCCCAGCGTGACCGTCAGCGCCAGCACTGCTCCGTAAATTGTCATCAAAGGACTCAGCGACGTGCTTAAAAAACTTGGGAGCCGCTTCGATGTCCTTGCCATTGTTTCTCGGTCCTCGGTATGATCTGTACTTGCTCTTTTTCGCACTTGATGCTTTACTCCTGCTCCACATAGGGCTACGTTGAGGCTCTTCATCAGGCATCACAAGCCCAGCCAATTCATTGTCCGAGTCTTGCATTGTCGAGTAGTTCAACGATGGGAGGAATTGAGGACACTGTGGTTGGCGATGCTGATCTCCACCGATGTGGTGGCTCTCAAATGAACTCTTGATGATATGATTGATGCGACTCTCCTTCATCTTGCCAAGGAGTGGCATGCTTGCCACGGATGAGGAATTATCGTAAGACTGCCTCTTCTTTGTTGCTTTACCCTTCGCAAGCAAGAGAAATGTATCAGTTTCATCCGACGAAAAGAGGGAGCTGTCATTGGAGATTGATTCAGCAATCATGTGTGCGCCAAAGCTTGTACCAAACTCGACAAATGGAGGGGTGCCATCATCTCCAAAAACACCGTCAGCGTCCTGGTGGAATTGGTTGTTTTCAATCCTAAAGATATCCTTCATGGGATCCACAGCTGCATTCACACCTTCTTCTTGCTGGTCTCTTCCTTTCCTAATTGTTTCTTCCTTCACAGGACCTACTTCGCCTTTCTCATCATGGACATGGGAGGTGATAGGGGACTCTGCCTGGTGCAAATCATTACCAACATCACGAGTGGATGTTGCTGGAGACAGTGACCTTGCCGTATCAACCCTCAGTTCCATCTTCAACCGAGTGCCAATGGACGTCCTTGCGCGTGGTTCTTTGACATCATCTTCTCCAGCGCTGCCAAAATCGAAATCCTGGAAGCAAACTTCCTCAGATGGCATCCCGTTACTGCGACCATTTGCATTATCATTTTCCACGCCGAGACCACTGCCATTGACTTGGCCATTCCCAGCCCTAACAAACACGTTTTCATCATCGCTGTCTTTCTTCACCACATGGACACTGTGATCTTCATCAATAGTATCACCCACGCTTTCCTCCTCTTCCAACACCTCATGAAGCTGAGCGCGCAGGTCCTGCTCCTGCTTCTCAATGTCAGCATTGCTTTCTCTGGCCTTGTCCGCCCTACTGCGCTCCAATATCCGATTCACCTTCTCAAGGCTCTGGGCCAGCTTCTTCTTCCGCTGCAGGAAGCGGTATTCGGCACGCGATACTGGGGTGGTTGGTTCTACACACAAGTTTGGGGCACTGCCACCATTTGTGTCACCGATTCCCAGGCCGATGACGTCCGGACCTTCTTCTTGTCCCCTCACCTTGATCTCATCCCTCGTCATATCATCTGAGGATTCGCGTGGCTTGCTTACCTCACTCTCGCTAGATTGCGAAGAGATGATCTCTCCCTGAAAAGAATATGGGGACGAGCTCGACGAGACCGACAATTCGCAAACCTGTTCTGGAATGGATTTACCATCCACTGCACTGCTATCATGGTCGTCAATGCCATTGCTGTGGAATGTCTGTGTTGTTTCTTGATTGCCCTTTGGCTCGGAGAGAAAGTCCTTCCTCACCCTCCTGATGAGGTTGAGGTAGGCTCTGCTCACCACTGGCCTGCATCTGTCGAACGCTCCTGGCACGTCGCATTCCGGACATGCCACAAGATCGGTCAACTCGGAACCGTCTCTGCAGTTCGCTCCACCAAACGCGCAGGAGCGGCACACGACATGGTCGCACGCAAAGGAGTGCAGCGGCTGTCGCGACGCGCCTTCCTCGCCACCTGCATCATCGTCAAGGAATTCTTTCGAGCATGTGGGACAGGTCAAGAAAGATGCAATGCTCGGGGGGCTGGGCGTAGCAATAGGCTTTGATGAACTATTCCCAGGCTGGCGAATATTGGATTCAACCTGTTGCTGGGGCTGAGCCTCCGGTGGAGTACCTGATGGAGCATTGTCATCACAGCATTCCTCCGAGGACCTCTGCACCTCCTCCAATGGTGACCGGTGTGAAGAACCGAGTAGCTCTGGCTGTTTCTTTGGATGCTCCTCAGAGTGCTCATTTAGTACTTCTGGCCTTTCCTGATTGTGTTGAGGATCCTCGACGACTTCCTTCATACTGATCTCCTCTTCAGCCTCCTTCATCTTCTTACTCTGGAGGAAATTTTCATAGTGACGATTGGAAACAGGGGTGGGTGGGGGACTCATCTGCAGCAGGAGACGGCACTCTGCGAGGGTGGAAGCCACAAGGTCTGCTGCGGGATCCTTATCTCCCTCTACAATTGGTTCTTCATGCTCGTTGTCTTCATCCTCGCTCTCAATTGGCTTCACTGTATACACCCTATCATCCTCATCTTCGCTCTCTACAGGTTGGCTGGCGTGTTTCTTCCACGACTCTGCCACAGAGACAGAGACAGAGACATGCTCGCCCTTGTCTTCTTTGCCATCTTCACCCCCCCCTTTACCCAAATGAACTGAGACTTCAGTGGCGTCAGGCGCGTCATCGTTGCCGGGCCCGACGCTCGCCGCGCTGTGAGACCCCAGGGAGTAAATGAGGGAGGAGTCGCTCGAGGGACACGCCAGCGACATGGCTGCCGCCCCCACCACACCCTCCTCAACCTTGCTTGAGCGCGACCTCCCCGACACGGATGATGCCCCCGAACAGGATCCTAGGGATCTGTTGGAGCGGTGATGGGGAATTTCTCGCTTCTCCTTCTCGACGTACGTTTCTAGCAGAGACGTGGATGGGGCTGTGTCCTTCTTCAGTCCTTCATTCTTTTGCAATTCGTTGGTGGCATCACCATCCTCCTCAGCCATCTTAGTCATCACCCAGCTTGGCCTAGAGCCAACACCCAAGGTAGTACGTGGTTCAGCTGCACTGACGCTTTCGACAGAGCGCAAGGTGACGGATCCGTAAGCGTGGCCATGTTTGCTTCCGACAGAGGCTGCAGACCCCCTGGAAGTCCTCATGCTGCCGAAGTCATAACTGCGGACTGAGGCAGAATCACCACCACAACTGCTAATGGACGTGGAATCCTCCTGTTCGCTTGAAAGAAGCGGTCTCCCTTCCTGCCCGGTTCTGCTCCTCTTATCACGAGGGCTCAGCAGCGGACTTCTCCACTTGGTAGGACTCTCCCCGACCTCGCTGTCTCGCCCGAACCTGCGCTTGGGCGAGGAGGGCACCTTCTCGCTCCACTTCTTGGGCGACGATGGTACACCCCACTTCCTTGGAGAAGAAGGTGTAAGGGATGACCACTTCTTGACGTACTCGTCCGACCTGTTGGAGAGGGCCTCGACGGCGTTCCCACCAGTTTTCTTCTTCTCGCCTGCGCTTCCAATTCGATCCATCCTGTTGATGTTGAGTTCCAACCCACCAGAGTTCTCCTTGTACCGCGAGGACAACCGGCCGATGGATACGCTTCCCGTGGAGGCCCTGCCGGAGCGGACCGAGTCACCGCCCGACGTCCCGCCTTTCTCCCACGAGGAGCGGATGCTGCGCACGTGTCCCGCGAGTGGGGCGGAGGGGGAGGGACGTTGGCCCGGCATCGAAGTCGAAGACGACGGGGGCGACGCCGGTCCCCGCATCTTTAGTATCGCCGTCGCGATCGAGGATGTCGCTCACTAGCTACTCAACGGCCCTCGCTGGGATTGTTTTCCTTCGGCCAGTCCGAGCTTAGCAATGTCAATCGGATGTACGATATCCCAATGAGTCTTCAGAACCCTTTCAGTCTTCACTTCATCCCTCGCTGTTATCTGTCATCGCCATCGCGCTGCATCATTGCATCATCTACGATATCTCTTCTATCTTGATCACATCTCATGTTCTTGCTTTGACCACCGCCCGCCCGCTTGTCTTGCATTTTAGGCCATGAGATGCATCGGCATCAAATCGCTTTTTGACGCATCCCGAAGAAGAAAAGTCGCGAGAAAAGAAAGGGATTGGCTGGCTTCCGTACCACATGGACTTTATCATCTTTAACATGGGAATAAGTACTAAACTAATGATACACAAGCAAAGACGAATCTTGGCGAACACTCAGCGAATATCGCTTATTACCATTTTCGCTAAATCCATCAAATCCAGATATCTATTGCCCTCCCCTCATTCTACCTATGTACGTAGCTGGCTCATCTCTCACAGTCTCAGCCCCCACCAGCCGGCCCGCCACCCTACCACTACGCACCACTAATATCGGCGCCGTCGCGTCGATCCGTTTCTGCATGCGCCCGACGGGACGCGCCGCGGCCTTCGTGCGGGCGGCGTCGCTCTGCGGCTACCTCGCCTGCGCGTCGTCGTCGACCGGTGCGACCGCGCTGCGACGCGCTCCTCCAGCCCTCGCGTTCCTCGCTCGAGGCAGCAATCGGCGACTGGGAACGTCGGCGCTCGTCCCCACGATCGTGCCCCGCACCCGACTTGATCGGGGAGTCCATTTAAGGATGTCGTCGTCCTCCACCTCCGCCGAGCAGGTCCTCAACCGCGTGGCCCTGCTGCAAATGCCCGTGACGCCCGACAAGTCCCTCAACATCGAAACCGCAAGGGAATATATCGCCAAGGCACGCGAGGCGGGCGCGAGGCTCTGCGTGCTCCCCGAAATATGGAACGGACCGTACGCCACCGCCGCCTTCGGGGATTACGCCGAGGCCTTGCCCGGGATGGGCGACTCCCTCGCGAGCGATGATGAGGATTGGGGACCCTCGTCCAAATTTCTGATGGAGACGGCGAAGGACCTGGGCATGTACGTCGTGGGCGGATCGGTTCCCGAGTTGACTCCCTCGGGAAAGATTTACAACACGTGCTTGATCGTGGATCCCTCCGGCACCATAGTCGGGAAACACCGCAAGGTGCACCTTTTTGACGTGGACGTCCCCGGCGGCATATGTTTCAAGGAAAGCGAGACTCTGAGTCCTGGCGAGACTGCAACTCACTTTGACATGGATGCGGACAGGGAGGGTGGGGTGGGCAGGATTGGTGTGGGAATCTGCTACGATATTCGCTTCCCGGAGTACGCCCTCCTCCTCACCCAAAAGTTGAAATGCCGGACGCTCATCTTTCCTGGTGCTTTCAATCTGACCACGGGGCCGGCGCACTGGGAACTTTTGCAGAGGGCTCGGGCAGTGGACTGCCAGTGTCACGTTCTGACTGCAAGCCCTGCAAGGATGCCTCCTCCCGACGACGACGGCGTGGAAGGCGATGTGAAGAAGAGCTACCCACACTATTCGGCTTGGGGGCACTCGACGGCCGTATCGCCTTGGGGCGAAGTTATCGCGACGTGCGACGAGAATCCGGCCGTGGTGGTGGCCGATCTGGACATGGAAAAGGTCAATCACATGAGGACGAGCATACCCACGGGGATGCAGAAGAGGAAGGACATGTATGAGCTCGTAGGTGGGAACGGCGGGGACGTTTGAGGAGCAGCTCCCAATGCGACTCTGTTTTGCCTTCTGATGGATCTCAATACCGTACCATAAGTATAATGATTACATGTCCACAGCACCGCCAGTGTCATCATCGTCATCATGTTGTCTCACGAAAACATCTCGCCTGGGTATCGTATGTCTTGCCTCGGATTGATATTGATATTGGGATTCAATTATAAATTGATCGACACATTAGAGCATTCATCTTTCATAGTTGTCCCAGAGCAGCAAAGTAACAAGGGAATGTCACTGAGTTGTATAAGATATACAAAGTGAGCTAACCAGACTGGACTTGATTGGGAGCAGAAGAATGGCAAATGCATGCTCTTGCTACGCTGTTTGTACTGCCATCCGGGAAGGCCAGACCCCTGGTTTGACCCCCAATTAGAAGCGGTGAAAAGTGACACATCTGGTCCAGTAGCTGGTAACGTAGGCTGGTAAATAAATGGCCTGTAGTGGTGCATGTCATCTTTCATTTCAACACTAGGGGATCGATGGTGAAAAGAGGTGCACGTCAAGTACACAAAAGAGGTACCCACATTTCCATACATACTATCTTTGACACATACCCTTTTTGCTGATTTTTGTGAAGATAGCCTGAATGAAGTTTGCCCATATATTTCTTCCTGAATTCAATGAGAGTATGTGCATAATGTAGTTATCATCTACTTATGTTCATGTAACTGGAACATTAATCTACACCTGATACTATTTCAACCTTTCTCAACTACAAGCCACCGCTTCTGAGTCCATCTGAAAGCCAATGTGACCGCGTCAGCATTAAATTCTGCTTCAAAGTCCAGGGAGGGGTTTCCCTACCCGGCCCAGCCCAGTTCAGGACTCTTGGTCCACATAGGAATTCCAGTATGATACCATTGTCCTATTATACACATGATCTTACTTAGTATCTATTTCTCGATATTCACCTGCACATTGTCCTGCACATACACTTGTGACCATGACCATGATCTGTTCCCTACTGGACAGCTCTGTCACAGCCTGCCGTGGTCACCATCACATAGATTTGGATTCAATCCACCCACACAGCCTACCCGCCTATGGATCTCCTTTGGATGAAGGCCCTAGAGAGTGTCTATATCCATTTGTCATGCATCCCAGAATGCACGGAAAAACCACCGAGGACCACACACCATAATTTCTAACACATTTAGACACATCTTTTTTGTAAAATAAATGTGATTTGGAATGTACCTATTTCACTAAGGAACCATTTATGTACATTTTTTGCACCGAGATATGGTCACCTCAAAATGCCCAAAGAGTGTGTCCCAGAATGCATTTGTCATTCTGGGACACACGTTTGGAGGCAGGCACTAGCTTGCTTCATTCTGAAATGCCGGGGGCCTAGGTAAATATACAGCCCTTCAAATTATTTGTGTGTGGAGAGAGAGAGGGAAAATCAACCTTCTTGCCGTGATGATCAGTAAGGGCCAAGCCACCGGGCTTAACGATTACCACCACCTGGCACAAATAGATATATTGTCAAAAATAAATTAATCTCAAAGTTTGCAGTTGGCCGAGCTGAAACTGTTCTTTTAATTTATTTTATGAACAAGTGTCGTGCATCATTCAATTGCAATTTTGGCCACCAAAAGGGCACATCCCACAGAGTCAAGGGCATTGGATGACAGCCCTGCTCCAGGGCTACCCCCCCTGGAGGCCACGGTGCAATAGCAATATACTGCTTGGGACACCCGCAATTGCAATTGCCGCTGTTGCAGCTATATGACAGCACCAACGTCTCTAATAGATGATCATCAGTGCATTCATTGTTGTCTTTATTTGTTTGCACCCTCTCTCTCTCTCCCTCTCTCTCCCCCCCCCCCCCCCCCC
>JALLBE010000716.1:0-14147 GCA_036939795.1 Thalassiosira mediterranea
GCAGTATCTTCGAGGTTCGATAGCGCAGGCAGATGATCAGCCTTGACTCCAAACAACAGAGCCCGGCCGAGCAATGACATCAACAACGACGATGTTGTGGTTGTGATAGGTTGTGATAGGTTGTGATCTGTTGTGATGCAGTGCGATCACAGTGAGATGGCCAATCACCAAGGTACGAGACATTTCATGTCTCATCCATCACATGTCTCGTGCAATGTAATGTGTTATGTCACATCGTGTACCATGAAGGAACATGAAAGTGAGTCAAGGTGTCATGTCTAATGTCCCAATCACATTCGCGACATCAATGTTGTGTAAACTCAAAGTTCTTTCGGTGCTGAAGGTGCCGGCCGAGCAAAGACTTCAATGGAACATGGAACGAGCGATCGATCAAGATGAAGACACTGATGGATGCAGGGAGATTAGCGATGAAGCGCAGCGATGAAGGTATTGTACCCCGCCCACCGAGCCCCCCGCTTGGTGAACGATAGCTGATGGAGACGGATAGCCAAAACTGCTATCATTGAGGAATGGACTAATTCCTCTCTAGAGATAGATACCATTAATGCTTCGCCCACTGGTATCGTAACCTATCGTAACATTCGATCGTCGCCATCAAAAGCGACCATCTCGCACAACAAATGTATCATCGACAACTCCAAGCACGTGCAACGAAAAAGGACAAGGTGGAGACCACATACCGATCTCGTCTCTCGTCGGGGTCTCACTAGATGGGCCGCTGATCTGGGTGAGCCAGTGTTTGGCAGTGAGATATATACGGTGCCTTCCACCTACCAGATTGTACAAAATTGGGCGGGTGCATGATGATGTAAAACATTTCGACCGAACCCGAAGTCAAGTCAGGGAGAAGCTGGTTCGAAATGGAGCCTGAGTAGCACATGTTCGATTTTGTGGTCAGTTAATCGATGACCAAAATCTCTACACCGTTTCATCTGCACTATTCAGGTTCGATCCGGGTAGAATTTATGGTAGAATTCAGCAACCTTTGTGTTCAATATGACATGTCCTTACGTGCTTAGACCTCTTCTGGAAGGCCTTGATATCAGCGTACTTTTATCTCCTCAACCTACAGACTATCGAAGTATCGTACTCATTGAAGCACAACACAGTTCCTGTTCCTTTTCCCTCGTTTCCAAAATCCCAGCTTTGAGCTGCATGGCTCCCATTTCTGTGCAGTATGGTATTGTTGAGACTTAGACCTCTCAACATGAATCATGAATCAAAGTTAAGCTCTCTTTCCTGAACCGACAAACTGGACCTCCTCATCGTCCCCCTCTGCTGCAACGAACCTGCAGCAATAACAGTAGTTCAGGAACAACGCCTCTGAGATCTTTATCAAAGCGTTGTAACTGCTTGTGGCAATATTGAACGCCGCCATTCCCGAATGACTCTGCTTAAAATCATCGATGTCACCACTGAGAATGATTGTTAGCACTATCTGCGGCACATCCTCACAAAATACCGTGAAGGGTCCTAGCCACTTGATTGTAGCAGGATATTTGTACACAGTCTGGTACAGTTCCAGGAGATATGTGAGGGTTGCGAGTATGCAGAATAGGAGGAGGATGAGGGTGACCTGAGAATGGAAGCCACCTGTAAGTACCCCATGTTTTTCTGTTTGGTCGTGAGGGGGCGAGCGACGAAAGATAGGGTCAGAGCGTTCAAAGTAGCCAATTCTTTGCCATCCCATTGAGCCACTCTGCCTCGCAGGTTTTTTAAGCGCGACAATGTAAAGATCTTACCTATCATTTGAGATAAGAAAAGCCAATCTGTGAACAGGTCCAGATCGTCGCTGAAAGAGCTTCGTTCATGGTCCGACGTCAATCAATGGGATACAGAAAGATGAGGACAAATCTTTGAAGCGCACGTTGTTGAATGGCGTGCGTCCTTTTTAACTCACTTGAGCCACACCGCGAGCATCTCCCTTCGGTACTTCTGCCTCTCCTCAAAGTGGTCCACGTCCTCCTGTCGCCGGAATGGGTTGCAATGCTCGAGACGGCACCTCAGCGACCGGTGGCTGATCGAGTGGAGGGCCCAACCTACAACCATGGTACAATATCAGCGCGATGCAAGCTATGACGGTGGGTTGAAATGTAAATTCAATCTCGTTATTGGGTCGGGTCTTTGGGCATTTGGCTAAGTCTCCGTCGGATCGGAGCACGCGGTTTTGTACCTATGTCTCTCAAGCTCTCTCAAGGGTGAACATTGCGAGATAGAGGACCGACGGGCGGGCGGGCGGGGGCAGGAGGCAGGACGGAGGCAGCCATGCCATGCCACAAGGCCATGGCCGGCTGGGGGCATGGGGTAAAGATGACGTGTGTCGCTGGTCGCTGAGAAGTCGCTGGGACCGTCGTGGGTCGGGGCCATCAAGTTAGTGACGAGTGGAGAGTTTCTCCGGTGTGCGAAGGATGACATAAAGATAGCGATTTTGTACTGCTTCCTACGCGAGATAGAGCATATTTGGCGATAATTGTTTATGTCACAAAGATCTCGTGGTTGGATTGAGGCGGTTGGATGGAGGCGCGAGAGGCGACGCGAGAACGAGGAAGAGGACGGAACGAGCGAGAGGCGAGAGGCAAAGCTCCATCTCTAATCCATCGCGCCTCCAGCTCTAGCTGCCCGCCTCTCTCTCTCTTCCTTCTTCCTCCTTCGTGTCTCTCGATTCCGGCTTGGGAACCAACAATGAAGCCCTCGATCATCATCCCCAGCAGTAGGTTTTTCTCACCGTTGCGATGCCACCGGGTGCGGCGACTATCAAAAAAAACATCGTCGTCGAGCGCGATCCGTAAAAGAACACGGGCCCACGGGACAGATGTACAAAATGACGAACGGGGTCGGCTCCATTTCGACCGCGACTACCACGTCCACCTCGGTGGTGCAGTCCCGAAATATCTCGTCGCCGACTGGATCCGCCGCGGCGAGCTGAGGTTGGACGATGAGATACCCGATCTGGTCGTCACATCCCGAGACTGCATGCCCGACATCACGGTCCACGATGCACTCGTGAGGTACAGGGGTGTGAACGTCGACGACGCCGATGATGCCGGAAAGAGTGCGTTCCTCGGGGCGTACGACTCGCCTGCATATGCATCGCTTCCGGCGTTCCTGACGATGTATCGCGCCTACAGCCGCAGGGATCTCCTACGCAGGCATGCGTCAGAGATCGCGAGCGGCGAGCGGATGCACCCGAGTGCGGACGTGAGGGTGAGCGCCCCCCACCCGGAGGCGGAGGAGTCTCCCTCAATTTACGCAGAAAGGGCGCTGGACGAGATGAGATACTTCGATTCATGTCTGTTGCCAGATCAGAGGCTATTTGTCACGTTCCCGCGGCAGACTTTCAATGTCCGGAGGAACAAAGACTACTTCGACGCATTCTTGGACCGGCTGGGTGGCACGTTGGATGACCCCGGAACAGGAGAAGCTTCGACATGGCCCAAATCTCAACGCGATCTGGCGTTCGACTTCTCCGGACAACCCCTACCGCTGGACGAGACCCTGCCTATCCTGGATCACCTGCGGAACTCATTCCCGTCTTCATTCATATGCTATCATCACGGGGAAGTATGTCCGGACATACCCTTTTCCGACAGGGTGTGTGATGCGAAGTTACTTCTACCGTATGTTGATCGTATGGGCCACGGGTTGTGCCTCGGCCTGGCAGTCTTGGGCATCCATCCTGACGTTGACAGTCCAGGTGACTCTCCGGCGATCGGGGAAGAGGAGTTGCAAATAAACAAAGAGGCAGCATCTGATTGTTTGCGTCGGATGGCGGAATCAAGAATAGGCGTCGAGGTCTCCCCCACTTGCAACGTGACGCTTGGCGGAGCCCGAAACTTATCGGTGCTGAGGGCATATGTGGGAGAGTTCCTGGACTCCGGGGTAGACGTCTTCATTGGGACGGACGATCCGGGATTCCTCGCGACTGACCTAAAAGGCGAGGTCGGCGTCTTTACCTGTGACAAAGATTGTGATTTCCAAACAATGGAATTGAATGCGTGAGGTTGATAGTGACCGTGGTGCCAATGGTTCTGATGTATGATAAAAGATGTTGTCAATTGAATGCCTTCCTTACCTACGGTCGCCAATAGATCGAAGATGTGGTTTATCTCTAGAGAGGTGCAACAATAATAGGGGTTGCGTAGCAGCGCTTCCCATTTGGGTCAGCCGGGAAACAAAATATTGTACAATACTCTCTTATTTTTCTTAATTCGATAAATAGCAGGACCTCTCTCTCGATGTGTATGGAATGATATAGTTCAACTGAGGTAGACGGCACTGCAGCACCGGGCAGCCACTAGTGGGATTGTTACCTGAAAGACCACCTCATGCCCGAACCTCGCGATTGATTTGATTGGGATCCCTCTTCAATTTATCTCCCCACNTGAAGCGCCCTGCTGATGATAATGAAGATTCTTCATAATTGCATCACTTTTTGAGGGAATAAAGATTGGACATCCAGATTGTCTAAAATAGCCCAGTGTTCATTATGTCAACTGCGGTATGACGCAGCAGCTACAAGCTTGCTTTATTTCACCCGTGTTCTGCTTTTTGAGATATCGTAGGGCGACGGTAGGGCCATCGATCGAGAGGTCCGAGCGTCGCGTTCCACGCAGCCCAGCATCACGACGACGTTGTCTAGTTGGTAGACTCCCCCCGTATAGGCCGAAGGGGTACGCCCACTCGCCCGCGCACCTTCCCCGGTCGTACGAATAAACGCCATCGGGCGGGAGCGTGCCATGGAATACCTCTTCGTCACCGCTCCCTTCGAACCGGTGCGGCATTTGATGATACCCCATCTCCTCCCGCGTGTCTCGCAGCGCGAGATCCCTGGGTGCAGCCTCGTGACGAAGTTGAAGACGTCTCCTCCTTATGGAGCGCAGCAAAGTGCACCAAAAGTGCAGGCAAGCACTTCACCCTGCAGCTCCAGGAGCAGGCAGTTGTTGGATAGGAACATGACGATTCTTTGTCGTCGTCATCCGCCGCATCATCTCCGTTGCAGCGAGCTCACTGGTTGCCTAGGACCCCGGTCCGGGAGGGAGCGAGGCGAAGAACGGCCCCTCCTCTTCCGATACCCGTATAGGCCGAAGGGGTACGCCCACTCGCCCGCGCACCTTCCCCGGTCGTACGAATAAACGCCATCGGGCGGGAGCGTGCCATGGAATACCTCTTCGTCACCGCTCCCTTCGAACCGGTGCGGCATTTGATGATACCCCATCTCCTCCCGCGTGTCTCGCAGCGCGAGATCCCTGGGTGCAGCCTCGTGACGAAGTTGAAGACGTCTCCTCCTTATGGAGCGCAGCAAAGTGCACCAAAAGTGCAGGCAAGCACTTCACCCTGCAGCTCCAGGAGCAGGCAGTTGTTGGATAGGAACATGACGATTCTTTGTCGTCGTCATCCGCCGCATCATCTCCGTTGCAGCGAGCTCACTGGTTGCCTAGGACCCCGGTCCGGGAGGGAGCGAGGCGAAGAACGGCCCCTCCTCTTCCGATATCGGTCGTCCTCGACAAGGAAGCGCACTTGGTGCGACGACCCTCATCGCCCCGTCCTTCTTCTCGTCCCCTTCGCATTCCTCCGCCCCATCATCTTCGTCGCAACGGTCCATGATCCACCGCATCGACCCACACAGCGCGAGCCCGACCACGCTCGAGCGAGGATCCGACCGTGGGCAAGAAGGAGAAGGGGGATGAATCGTCCCCGTTGCCCCCCCCCCCCCCCCCCCAAAGCGAGGCCGCGGAGTGCCGACGGAGGCATCGTTTCACTCCTCGGTGAGACACTGCTCCTGAGCATGGGGAGCTGATCGGGTCACTCTGCCATATCGTAGCTCTTGTAAGATGACAGATAGATGAGATGACCTGCCATGAGCGCAGCGTGCGCAGGAGCCGGAGGCAAGTTGAAATTTTGGACTGTCCTTTGATGTGAACACAGATTGGCACGTATCTTGCGTGGGAATACAATATTAATACACAACTACCTTCTGGAATCAGTAACTGATTTGGCGGCAACATAATATAGCAACCTCAACGGGGAGTGAGTCTCGCGAGACAACACCATCCGACGCCGATACCGAGCCTTGATGGACCGACCGAGCACTCCATGACAGCAAAGCCGCCCCGACGACTTGCCCACCTCTCGCTGTCATCGATCGAAGAGAGTTCATCATACTTCACGCCGATCCATAGCGAGACTCTCGAGAATCGAGGAAGCCACCCCATGACGTCGACGACGGAAGCAGAGGACGGAGGCCGGCCCTCCTTCGGCGACCTGCACCGCCAGCGAAGCAGCTTCGGCTTCGGCGCCTCCGGGGAGAAGAAGGGACGGAACCGCCGCCGCCCCCCGTTCTTCTTCGACGACGACAACGATCCGAACGAGACCTTGCTCGACAGCCCCACGGCCACGGCGTCCTCGACGAGCACCTACTACTCCGGCGGCAGTGGCTCGCCCCGCTCCTTCGGCGGCGACCGCGCTCGCTCCCCCGTCGCTCCGAACCGCGAAGACGAGGAGGCGGCGTCCGGATGGCGTCTCGAATCTACCGGCGGCCACATCGACCACACCGCCCTGCTCTTGGGATTTGCGGACGTCGACGACGACTGCGACCACGACCACAAGTTCCTCGACTACGGCGGCGGCGAGGAGAGCAGCGACGACGAGAGGGAGTGGAACGCCTGCTTCTCGCCGCGGGCGTCGATGGACGAGCTGGAGGGCAGGACGAAGAATGCCGCCGCCGCCGCCGACGATGGTTGCGAGGAACGCGGCGGCCACCGGTGTGGCGCCGTTGGACTCCAGCTCGACATCGCGTCGGCCTCCGATGGAGACATGCCCGAGATGTTTGGCCACGACGTCCCACCTGCTTCGGGAAAAGAAAGACCACTGATCAGAGACCAGCCTTTTAATCCTAGATTTGAGAGCGATGGACGGATGAAGCAGACGGAATCTGTGCCCCTAATCATCCCGAGCAGCGGCATCGACTGGGGGACGAAACGAGCACAAGGCGCCATCGATGACGACGAACACGTCGAAGAATATCACGTAGAAAGGCGGAAGGAAGTCCGTGTGATGGAGAGCAGGCGCAATGCGGCGGTGGCGCGCGCCCTGGCATTGAAGGAACGCACGAGCAGTGGTCTCGTCGCCACGGCCAATCGGGCGAGGGAGAAGGCGAAGAAGAGGGCGACGGCCGGCGCCACATTGCTCAAGGGGAAGAGCGGAATCACATTGGCCAAGACGCCGGCAGGCCAGCCTGGCGGGATGGAAATCGTCGCCGCCCCGGCTGACGACCCCGAGGCGATGTCGCAGGTTTCGGAGGTGAGCCGTCACTTCCGGGCGAGCGGGTACTCCGTCCGCGGGGAGGACGAGAGGGCGGTGCCGCTCTTCCTTCGAAAGTCCGGCCGTCTCTCCTCCAAGGCCTCCGCCGCCGGCTCCTCCGGGGCTTCTACGAGCTCCCACGGGTCGAGGCGGACCGGCGGGGACTCCTACAGCGGGTCGAAACTGCTGCTCGGCTCGAGGCTCTCGGCGAACGTGTCCGGCCTGAGGGACGGGGCGG
This sequence comes from Thalassiosira mediterranea, assembly GCA_036939795.1. Lineage (NCBI taxonomy): Eukaryota > Bacillariophyta > Thalassiosirophyceae > Thalassiosirales > Thalassiosiraceae > Thalassiosira > Thalassiosira mediterranea. The sequence continues at coordinate 7,559 of JALLBE010000716.1, forward strand.
CGTCGCTCAGGGAGAAGGCGGGGTCGGCCCTGTCCCAGAAGGCGCGAAGGGCGAAGGAGAGAGCGGCGGGCGTGGCGCTCGCCGCGGCGTCCCCCGTGATGAAACGGCAGGAGGGAGCGCAAGTGTCGCAGGCTACAACAACAGGACCCACTGCACTGGTCTCAACCAGCCAAGCTGATGGTGCCCCCGAGTCGCATAGCATTTGCTCGGCAAAGTACACCAATTCGCCGCGCAGCTCCATAGTACTCCGCACTCCAACGAGAACCTCGCGCAAGCAGGTCGGAGATCTCCACGTAATCGGCGGCGTCCCGCCGCTATCTCCGCCCCCTCTTTATCTCAGCCCGGATGCGAGTTCCACTCGCAATAACAGCGGCGCGACGCCCGTATCCTGCATCGACGGCGATGGCTTCCTGATATCGCCGGCATCTTTCGGCCTGGAGGCCGCGAGCAGCACCATCGTCGAGGCGGGGACTTACGGCATGGACGGCAGGACGGAGGGGCGGTCCCCACCCATCGATCCTGAAACGTTCCTTTTCCTGAGCCCGTTGTCCCAAACTGACCACGGAGACGTGGACCACGGTATGCCGGACCTGATATCGCGTTCGGGCAGCATCGGCACCGCCGCCGATTGCCGTCCGCCCGGGTTGGGAGGATGCGAGCCATCCTCTGGCGGCAGGTTGATGCCCCGTCTCCCGCCATCGCCCCGGCTGCCTCCGTCGGGGAAGAAGGCGGTGGGGAGGATTAAGGGCGCCATTGGAAATAGAGCAGCTACGGAAGCATCCTTCAGTCGCCGGCACATCCCACGTCCCAAACTTCGGAGGAATCACAGATTGGCCTCATTTTAGTGGTTAAATCTCGTGATCTTCCAATCAGACCAGTGATAGTGTAGCAACAGGTGTGCAGTGTGTATGGTAGTACTGTAACAACTTCTCGCTCAATTATCCCACCGCCAAATAAGAATAAGTTTATGAGTTACTTGTTCCATTTTGATGGTCTATCAAATTGCACACTATTGAAGCTTTGATTGACACATATTCAGTCCTTAAGAAAACTGAAGTTACGATCATGACGCCACGTTGTCCCCCTACCGCCAACACCATCAGATTGGAGCCACGCCTTCATCCTTGGCGAAAAAAAAGTTCACGTTCCATTTCATGCCCCCCACACTGATTGGCAGAAATTCTAACCCCAGTGCAAGCTTCATTTGTCGTATATCAATTTGCTCTGCCAGTAGATAGATCGCCCTCATATGAAAGGAGTCTGCCTTTCGAAGAAGAAAGTAAATACAATATGTTCGTTCATTTGAAGGCCAGCAGGGACATCACCCTTCATATTTTTTTACTACTAACTTAGTGCTAAATGTAGAATATGTACTACTGGACTACCCCCTGCATATCCCATCATGCTGCCCAGCAGGTCCCCGCTGCCCCGTCCGCTCTCCGTCTCCCCTCTCCATCGTCTCCATGGGGCGGATGTACCTCCACTCCCCCCTTTTTTTATTGTACAATACTCTCTTATTTCTCTTAATTCGATAAATAATAACAAGACTCTCGATGTGGATGGATTGATAATAATTCAACTGAGGTAGATGGCACTGCAGCACCAGGCAGCTATTAGTGGGATTGTTGCCTGAAAGACCACCTCATGCCCGAACCTCGCGATTGATTTGATTGGGATCCCTCTTCAATTTATCTCCCCACCTTAGGTACGCCACGCCCCGACGAACTGACCAACAGAACCCCAACGCCTCGAGCCGTTCTTGCCTGGCCAATGAGAGATTACCCCTCTTGTAAAACTCGCGCTGGTTTTGCACCCACCGTCCAAGCTTGGGATCCTCGGCCCAACGGTAGGGCACGTTGCAGGATCCGTATTTCCGCTTGTAGGCCGCAAGGGCTCGGTAGCGGGCGTTCCATAGGTCCTGGTAGTTACGGATGTTCGCGTCATCAACCTTGGGAAGACGGCGGGCTGGCTTGTTCGCGGCCTCCCGTGCGTCCGAGGCTACAGCCGCCAATGAGAACAGATCCCTCATGGGTGATATCGAAGGGGCCAGGGTCGTAGCGGGAACAGAACTGTCTTTGATCGGTGAAGTAGGGGCGGTAGTAAGGGCGGCAGTAGATTCAGGTACCAGCCCCACTTGTTTTTGCCACTCAGTGGCGTGACTGACCGTTACAGACGGCGGCGTGAAATCATGGGAGGAGCATTGGCTCGGGTCGTAGGCCTTCAGGCACGCGTCGGCGTCTCTTTGCTCGTTGTCNGGCTCAGGGGCGGGGTGTCACATGGAGTCACGTGCTTCTGGGGTGTCGAGTCGCCGGAGGACGTAGACGGGGCATTTTTTTCCTCCGACTCCCGAGTGAGCAGCGCCTCGGCGGTGATCCCCATGAGACTCTGGTAGACCTCCCGTGAGATGTGACCTCTCTCCAGGGCGAGGCGAGCCCGCGCCTCGCAAGATGCTAGGGGCGTCCGGTGGCTGGTGACGGCTTCCATGATGGGTGTTATTGCTTGGTTGACCCCGTGGTTCGACTACGACTGAAGGTTGCCCTACTGAAGATCTGCTGAAGATCGAACAGCATGGTTCATGACCTGCTGCCGATTGTCACAACGCCCCGACCTCGAAGGTCTTCCAGAGATGGCGGACCCAAGTGGCGTGCAAGAGGAATCCCTTTACACACAATACCTAAACTCCTCGAAGCAACTCATGTCCTGCCCCTGACCACAGCCCTGCACCCTGCATCCAAAGTAAAATTCAAGATACCAAAATGTACGCAACGTATGAAACGCGGTACGAAACGCGTAAAATAAAGACAATTCCTAACGACGTCGTTGACACAAAGTCGACAGTTAAAACCAATTCCTACACACGCTGGATACGAAAATGACCATAATCGGCATCAGCCCATTTTTACTGCGGCTGTGCAATGTGCAAGGCTGCGAGGCAGTTTTTCGTTCGTTGCCGCCCGGAACGTACAATAGAGAGATGAGGCCACTTATCTTGCGCTTGACGCTTGGTGCTTGCTATTACAACAAAACTGAACTCCAACACCTCTAGAGAGCCGCCCGACACCGTTGTTATTTTTGCCTGTCAATGCCAACGATGTCGAGCGGCATGCTCGTGAAGAGCAAGTTGGCGTCCAAGGTGGCTGCGGCAAAGGTCAACGCCAGCCTGAACGAGCCGCTGCTCAACGTGACGCTACTTACCGACGAGCTGTCGTCCATTGACGATGACGTCCATAGTAGCGAAGCCTCCACGTCCTCTGACAATCCTACATCAACCATGACCGGTAAACAGGTTGCAACGACCTTCGGCATGTCCCTTCTCGCCGTTGGCGGCATGGCAGCTTCCGCGTCTGCCATAATATCAGTGCCGAACATGGCTGTGTACTTGATGGGCGGAATTTGCATTGGTGAGAAGTCAGGAGATCCGAGTGTTGAAATTGTTGATGCGACAAAATAGCTCCTTGACCTTGATGCGTCGTTCCTTCTTTAGGTCCAATCACAGCAAATTCGCCATCCGTTGCAGTCAGGCAACTCAGCATATCAAAGGAACCAGGTGAGACAATACCACAAACGAAATTTGAATGAGGACGCCCATGATTACATGAGAAGCCCCGTTGCCTAGAGTTGCTGCGCTGCCATTTTCTCTTACACAGGCATTAGGGACTCTATCAACAATATCCGGAAAAGCGTGAAGCTCTTAGAAGAAGAAGTTGATTGCGTCAAAAAGGATGTGGATGAACTACAAGCAGAGACAAACATGTGAGAGTCATCATTTCACAGGCAGCGTGCATCGCCACACCTAACGTTTTCCTCGTTGTTTCTTCTTACTACATTCAATCGTCGATCTTCTGAAACTACCAGACTGGTTGGGATGGAGAATGAATTGCAGAAAATAGCGACCAAACAGAATGTAAATGTCACTGAAATTGTTAAGCTAGTCAAAGAGAACCAGAGCATCCTGGACCAGATGAAAAAGTCTCTGAAAGAAACATATGTAACTGCAATGGCTATGGTTATCGTCCGCTCTGCCAGTACGTAACCATCCACTGCCCGTCAACTTCCTTGCCTGATAGAGAGTTTCTCATTTTACTTTCACATCTTACAGAGGATGGAGATGGGATGATCGATACTAAAGAGCTTCCTCTTCTTTCTTTGAGACTACAAATACAGCTAGATGCTTATGGCGTTCAATTGGATACGAAGAAGTTTGAAAGGATTGTAAGGGAAAACAATGGTGAGAAAACTACCTTTGTGCTGATTCGAATGATGTACACACTGACACATAGCCTTCTGTTTACCATCCTGCGATCAGACATATCCAATGTATTGAAGTTTTGTGGACACGTGCTGGTTGATGGCGAAGAGTCTGATGAGGATGAGCCTGATGAGGATGAGCCTGATGACGAAGATGTCAGCACTGACAGTGTTGACAGTGAAGATACTTTCGACTGCCCTAGGATGACTTTGATGAAAAAGAGTGCCTCAAAAGGATTTCGAAGGAGCTCCGCCGACTGGTAGCCAGGATTCAACAAGACATGGCATTGAAAGAATTTACCTATACATGCTTAAAAGATGAGAAATGCTCAATTACTGCATAAAACCATGACACTGTGATACTGTTGTTGGCCAAAAATAAACAGCCCTGTGGGCTTGGGTAACATTTGAAAGTGTTGCATTTTCTTCGAACGACACTGCCGGTCTATCCCATTGTCAAAGCATATCCTCCTCCCTAAATAAAATGATGGAAGGATTTGTCAGTGCATTTCATGCAAGTCCTGTAATCATATAATATCCATGCAAAACTCGCAGTTTAATTAATGTGCTCACGTTCATCAGCCTATCGCCACTCCTCTACACGCCAGCAATGACTGAACTCATTTGAACTTGCAAGCCCCCCATGAAACCAGGAGACAACTTTACCATTTGTGCATCCTAAACCACTCCTCTTCCCAGACAACCACACTCTAAACAACGACATGAATACTCCGACATGGAGGATGTAACACCAATTGATGTGCGTCCTAACAGCCGCAAGAACTTGCATCTGAAGGCGAACCTCCTTCCCCCCGCACGTTCCCCTCGTCAAGCTTCAGCGTCGCCCCACCTCCCCCCGCGGCCTCGCTCCCTCCTGCCTTCGTTCCTCCCGACCCAGACTTTCCTCCCGCACCCCCGCCCCTCGCGGCCAAATTCTTCTCGTGCACGATGGTGATGAGCCGCTCGAACGACCTCAGCACGTTCTGCCCGCTCTTCGCGCTGGTCTCGAGGTGCTCCATCCCGAACTCGGCGCAGAACATCTCCGCCTTTTCCCTCGTGACCTCCCGACTGTCCTCCAGGTCGCACTTGTTACCCACGAGCAACTTCGCCAATTCGTCGCTGTTCGCGTGATCGTTGAGCTGGGCCATCCACCGCTCTCCCAGTGACTCGAAGGATTTGGCGGACGTGACGTCGTACACGAGTATCACTCCCTTGGCCTTGCGAAAATAGGTGGGGAGGAGGACGCGTGCGAACCGCTCCTGGCCGGCAGTGTCCCAGATCTGGGCCTTGACCTTTCCGTGGGGCGTGTCGAGCATCTGGGTGTCGAATTCGATTCCCATTGTGGCGGAGATGTCGTGGTTGAGGGGGGCGTTGGGGTTGGTGAGTCGGGCGACGAGGGAGGTCTTGCCAACACCGGAGTCGCCGAGCATGACGATCTTGTAGAGGGGGGGTTTCGTCGTCGTGGACGTTGCTCTATTCGACATGGTTTCGCGGTCGGTCTGTTTAATGGAGGGTGCCGTGCGGTGATTCAGGGAACGCCCGATAGGTGCGGCGGGGCAAGACGTGCGGATGAGACGGTGAAGATATGGAAGCTGTATGGTAGGCTGGCTGTATGTAATCGCGATGTAATAAGGTGCTATTGCGGAGCGGCGACAGTGTTCGCCATTGCGTAGCGTTGAGCGAGGAAGGCAATTTTGTTGGTTTTTCGGCATTGGTATCAAAGATAGCACTAACTCAATTGTTTTAGTTTAATCTGTGGAATTATCTGATATTTTTAGAGACGATTATTTCTTTGCGTAAAATAAATAAAATTGTTTAACTAGTGCTAATTTATGTGTCCGTTAAAATAAAAATCACAAGCTTCGTCACGAACGATGGCGCAAACAAGACTAACAACGGCTGAGGCACACGTTTGGCTGAGCAGTTTTGTACCATACCAAGACCAAGCCTCAGGGGGAGGATGGTAACTATCCGACCAGACTTCTGATCCCAGCAACCAATTTCACGCAATGCTTCGCCAAGATTTCTTTCCTTGCGATCAAGGCCATCTTCGATCAGCGAGGGATTAATCCCATGAAGCGCACCATCGTGCAATCCAGCCACCTCAAGGTACAACTGGAACAGCTTGGGTTGAGATCGAACAACTGTCAAATCTGCAGTTTGGACATTGTGAATATGTACCCGTCGATCACCCACCGCTTAGTACGTGAGGCCATCACCTTCTTTTGTGGAAACCTCTTGAGCGACGATGAAAATCGAATCATCGAAGCCGCCCTCGACATGCAGAAGTTCAGCATGGGTAATACTCTGATCACTTTTCGGGAGAAGTACTACGAGTATG
>JALLBE010000717.1:0-14121 GCA_036939795.1 Thalassiosira mediterranea
ATAGAAAAAACTCATCGGAGGGAAGTTTCAAGAGTAGAGACCCATGATGTTCTTGATCCATCCATCCATCCCGCCCGCCCGCCCGCCCGCCCGCCCGCTTGCAGCGTCGACAGTTGCAGCGCTGGTCATTCAGGAGGCAGCAGGTCCCAGGATCAGGATGGACTCCTCCAAAGCAGTGGAGGAGGAAGGAGAGTCGCGGGGAAATCGCGGAGCGTCAACGCCGTCCAAAAGAAAGACTGCGACCCCCGACGGCGGCGGGCCGAGCAATCCGACGTCCGCGACGGAAGCGGGACCCGCCTCCTATCCATCGCGCGACCTCGACGGACTGCACTGCTCGTCCGTCACGTACCTGTGCGCCGTCGGCGCCCTCCCGGCCGACGGGCGTGACGTCGATCGTATTCGAGTAGGGAAAGGGCGGCAGTCGCCATCGCCGTCGTCGTCGGGTCCCTGCGTCCCGTGCGCCTACAAGATATGCAACTTCGACATCGCCCTTGATTTGGAGTTCACGAGGCGCGTGCCCAATCAGCGACCTGAGCAGTGCCCAAGGAGCGCCCGAAACCATGGTGATGTCGACGGGACGATGGGGTACCGTCGCGGCATGAAGGTGCTCACCGTCGGGGACGGCGACTTCACTTTCTCGTTGGCGGTGGCCCGCCTCGTGATCGGTGATGGCAGTAACGAGCGGGTGGACGACCGAGGCAAGGTGGTTGCCACGAGCTACGAGAACAATGTGACCCTGCGCAACGTGTACCCCAATTTCGACGATACGCTGCATTCCTTGGAAAACGTCGGTGAAGATAACGTCGTCCTGGGGTATACGGTTGACGCGACCAGATTGGACGAGACCCTGCCGAAACGAGCACGTCATGGGCCCAATCCCGGTGCAAAGTTTCAGAGGATATGTTGGAACTTTCCATGCACCGCCATCGGCAGTGGGCAGGATGGCCAAAACGATGCTATGGAGCAGAACAAGGAGCTTGTTAGGAAGTTTGTCCTCAACGCCCTGCCATACCTCGACGGAGAGTGCGGAGAGATTCACATGGCGCACAAAACGAAACCACCTTACAACCAGTGGGGGCTGGAGAAGGTCGCATTGGAAGGAATTGAACGCGTCGACGAGAAGGTAATGCAGAAGTATGGAAAGAAGTTCGAGTACAAGGGCAGAATAGCATTCGACAAGTGCACCCTCCCCCCATACACGCCCCGGAAGGCGCTAGATCGAAAGTCCTTCCCCTGCCATGACGCATGCATCTACGTCTTTGGATGGAAAACACAAGACGAGATCACCAATGCATCAATAGTGAAATGCAATTCATCCATGCTGAACGAGGACAAGTCCAAGCTTCCACCTGTCATTCCAGTGACAGACGTCATGATAGAGAAGGTCCGGTCAATACATTTGAGGATTGCAGAAAAGAAAGAGCTGGAAGGACGCCCCAATAAACAGTTTGGAGGGAAGAAGAAGCGCCGAAGGAAACGATGACAGAATGGATTTTGAGTCCGAACATCAATCTTCACTCTATGTTACCAGTACTCCCAGCAACAACCAGAAACAACAACCCCACGATGACCATTGGGCGATCTTCACACCTTGTCCCACCTTTCATTCCCCACCTTTTCCCATCAATCCCATCCGATGAGCTCTTCCAAGTTTTCTATCAGGGAGGGGTGGACAAACTCGAGCGCAAGATCCTCAGCCATCTCCTTCCATTCGTCACTAACCAATCGCCTTCGGTTGTTTCCACCGACACCTCTGAGGAACGCCGGCGAACGGCCAGCTGGCCGAGATGAAACATGGACATCGCCGCCAGTCGCGAGACGAGCTTGGGAAAGTTGGACGTCCGAGGCAGCGAACAGGGCCAATGCGGCGAAGAGGGGACGAGATACCATTTTGAAGGTGATGGGGTGGTCGGATCGCCGGGAATTGTGAGCCTCTTCGGCCTGTGCAGAGTCGTCGTTGGCCCGGGGAGGCAGGCAAGAATTCTGTCGATTCGAATGGATTCGAACCCGCAAAAGGTGGAAAATGGAAGCGGAATGGCGGAGTTATGAGTGGAGTTTCTTGAAGTTTATTGAGCTGAAAAAATGTGCAAGTTTTTGCATGAACGAGCCATGCAACATCCCTGTCGCCTTCATCCAAAGCCCCGGCCGCGCACAGCGAAGAACGCCGTTGCTTCGAAAAGGCCCATCTCTCCGTCTCTCCTATCTCAGCATGGGTCTGCTAAGCTTACTCCAAAAACTCAAGCGGAGCGAGAATGAGGCCCGAATACTCGTGTTGGGGCTTGACAACTCTGGCAAGACGACGATCCTGAAGCGACTGGGAAATGAATCCATCAACGAGGTCATGCCTACGCAAGGCTTCAACGTCAAGAGTTTGGTGCAAAATTCTCTCAAGCTTGTGAGTTCCGGCGATTGGAGATACTACTCCTCTGCTATGGTATTTCGAGAACATGCACGCAACACATGGTCGAACCCTCTGATCTCACCTATCTCCTGTTTACTTCAACAAGAATGTCTGGGACATCGGTGGCCAGAAAACGATCAGGCCTTACTGGCGAAACTATTTCGACCGAACTGATGCGCTCATTTATGTGATTGACAGTAAGTGATGCAAGGAACTATAAAAGGAGTGGCATCGTATGAATATCTGTCAAAATTTCAACAGCCATTACTCAGGTATTTGCGTAATTTTTTGCCGCATACCCAAGGTTCAGATAGCGGGCGAATGGAGGAGACCGGGGAGGAGCTCGATCAGCTACTAAACGAGGATAAGCTCGGGGGTGTGCCCCTTCTCGTCCTGGCCAACAAGCAAGACCTACTGAATGCCCTTTCATCCGATGAGATAAGAGATGGGCTTAATCTCAGAAGTATTCGGGAACGCAAATGGACGATCCAGGCTTGCTCCTCGAAGAGTGGCGAGGGGCTGGAAGAGGGCTTTCAGTGGGTCATGGCCAACATGCGAGAGAGAAATGGTGCAGATTCGGCAGGACCACTATGACAGGGGAATCAAATATCTCGCCAATGAGATCGTTGGGATGCCTAAGATGTGTCCAATGGAGCCTTGGAGTTTGGTGACTTGCTTTTGCTTTGATTCCTGTTTCGAAAGTGTTACTGAACTCTCTCGACCCTATTTTGGCTAGGCTCCCCTGGGAATGGTCAAACTCAAAGGAGCCAGGTCGAATGTTATCTCGATCGTGAAGCGATGAAAGCAAGTTTGCTACTGAATCATTTCCCATGCAACCGAACCGATAGGCTATGATCGAACCACTCTTTTGCTGATTGAGATGGTTCAACGAAAAAATCACACATGAAAAATCCGGGGCCTCTCATTTGTAATCTACTCATGCTACTAGAAGCCACCAAGCTGCAGGTGTGTACAGATAATCTAATGAAAGACAAAAAGATAGACTGTGTTGATAAGTAATATCTCTATGGTAAAGCAATAATATTATTCACTTCATACAAAATAGCTTCCGATTTCATCGTCTCCATCACGATTCGTCCGAAACGTCTCCATTACTTCGTAACGCAGCCCTGTATGCCGCCTGCAGCTCGTCGCTCCATCGAAAGTTGGGATCCGGCACCTCACCCTCCTCGCAGTACCTGCCCCTTCGGAAGCACCATACCCTGTTGTCGTTGAATTGCCGACCGCCGGAGGGATCGCGGGGGACGGCGTATCGTCGTCCAGACCCGGCGTCCGTGAGGAGGAACGTGCGCACCGCCGACGAGCCTCCCGGCGCGGCGCTGCTGCCGGTGGACGCGGCGTCGTCCGAGACGTCCATCGCCGCTCCGCCTCCATCCGCCTCCGCCGCCGGCGGGGCGGGGAGCGCCGCCGGCACGGGAGCGGGGTCACTCGGAACGTGCAGGTTCATCCCGCACGGGAACGGAAAGAACCTCCTCGCGAGGCTAAGGCCCAATCCGCCCTCGTCGTCGCTCAGGTCGTCCGGCGAGGAGTCGCTGGAGACGCTCCCCCCGCCCTTGCGATGGTGGCTGCCGAGGTTCTTGCCCCCCTCGACTCGAATGCGAGCCCCGTGGGCCAGCTCCTTCATGGAAGCGTCTATTTCCGGGTGGGTGCTCTCCTCGAATGATTTGAGCGCGATGACGAGGGCGTCGTCCATCGCTGGACCAAAGGGCATCGCCGCACACCCAGGCTCGGGGATGAGATGACCAATGAGGCTAGAGAGGGCCTTGACCGCCAGGGTTACCGAGCGGGCGTCGTCCTCCCCCCCTCCGACGATGGCACCCGGCGTGCCACCATCCACACAAAAGTCTTCCACGACCTTGAGCAGACTCTCGAAAACAGGGTCGGTGGCAATCCTTTCCTTCATGAAGTCGGGCCCGGCCGCGAGGCTCGAGATGCATCCCACCGAAGACCTCAAGGTGAAGACTCCGTACTTGTAACCACTGCCTCCCCTTCCAGACAGCGTGTTGTGGAGCAACCCCACGATCTTGGGTATAACGTTCTCAGTCTGCCTCAAGAGATTGTAAGTCTTGTCGCCGGTGTCGTACTGGCAGACGAAGGTCACGGCCATGGCTGCCTTGAGACTCTGATAGTGATCCAGACTCAGCAAGGGCGCCAGCAGATCGACGATGCCCTCCTGCAACAGCGCCGGGACGACGTCGTCGCACTGCGCCATGTTCATCAGGAACCCCACACACCACGAGGCGGTCTGGCCCCTCCACTGGGTGGGATCGGATCCCGCTTCCTGGAGGACGTTCATCAGGGGTTCCAGGCTTCCTGCCTTCAACAGCGGCACGGCATTCTCGGGGCTCTCGGCCAGCAGCGTCAGGGCGGCGACGCACTTGAACCGGGCCTCGGTCCGGGTGTCCTCTTTCGCCACGCTCACGAGCGCCGGCAATATGTCCCCCCTCCGCACCACTGGAACCTGATTCTTCATCTCGGCGGCGAAGCTCCATAGTATGGAGCACGCTTTGGTCCGTGCCTCGGCGACGTCGGTCCGAATCACCGTGAGTATTGACTCGACGAACCCGGGGTAGTGGAACATGGGTATCTTGTTGTCGTACCCGATGGCGAGGTTGGAGAGGGCTGAGCAAGCCTTCACGCGTGCCTCGAAGTTGGGATCCTTGGGGTTCGCGGGGGGCTGCTGTCCATTGTCGCTGGGCGGGGTCTTGGGCGCGGTGCGGGTGATGACGGCCATGAGCGCGTCCATGACTCCGGGGGTGCGGAATACGCGGTTCTTGTTCGCCTTGGAAATGCTCAGGTTCATGAGCGCCAGGCAGGCGTGGGTGGTGCAGGTGGTCGCGCCGGTCCTGGGGTGGCAGGTCGCCTCGGCGACGTATCCCAGCGTCTCGACCAATCCTGGCGTCCCCAGCAGGGCGGCGTCGTTCGCGTCTGCGTTGCTCAGGTTCTTGATGCAGGTGGTGGCCTTCAACCTCGCCTCGTCCGCAACATTGCTTCCGCTCCTGCTGCCGCTCATGGAGGTCCGGGGAGGACTGGAGAAGTGACGTCCCAGCATGACATCCCTCATGGCCTCGAGGACCTCAGGGACGCCGGTGATCTCCACCTTGTTGGACTTGCCGCAGGAAAGGTTCATGATGGCGATGCACGCGTGCAGACGAGCCTTGTCGGACGATATGGCCATGGTGCCGTCGTGCATCGAATTGCCTGTGGCGCCGCCCTCCTCGAAGGCGGGGGGTGGGACGGCCACGATCGCGGGTTCGTGCGAATTGGGCACGGATGCGTGCCTCACGAACGGACCGCCCCTGGCGACCAGGGCAAGCATCTGGAGCAATCCCGGGGCGTTCATGAGATACCGATCGTTGTCCTCCGCGGCAGTGAGACTCCTGACAGTCTCCACAGCATATTCCCTACCCAGCCAAGTCGGGCTGGTGTACTTGGCCACCTGATCATAGACCGCCCCCGCGGGCAGCTGCTGCATTTGCCCCCGCGCCAGGGCGCTGGCGCCGATCTCCAAGGCGGTCGACTGCACGAACTCGAGGATGCGCGCGTTGCTCGCCACGGCCACCCTCCTGTGCGGCATCTTGGCGTAATCGGCGAGCATCCTGCTCCCGAGCGTCTTGAGGTGGGGGTCGGTCAGCGCCGCGAGGACGTCGACGATGCATCCCTTCTCGGCGTAGTAGGTGAGGTCGGAGATGGTCGTCTCGCCCCCGAAGCTCAGCGGGGGAGGGGTGACGTGGAGCTGGACGGATCCGTCGGCCGTGGCGACGGTCACGTCCGAGATCTGGTGGCGGTAGGACGGCCGGACTGCGGGGGAGACGTCGAAGGCCGCGTTGCGGGCCAGGGGCATGCCCGCCTGGCCGGGAGACATAGTAGTTCCTCCCGGGGGGGCGACGATCTCGGTGCTGATGGTGCTGGAGCTGCTGTTCGAATGAGCAAACGGCGACGGCCTCGGCCTGAGGTTCGTAGTAGCGGCAGGCTGGGCTCCAAGGGCAGAGTCCTCGTGGATCACGTGAGACGCAACGCCTTGTCCAACAGCTCCAGTTGCAGTGGTGTTCGCGGTGGCAGCGGTAGTATCTGCTGCATCCATCTTGACATCATCTTCGTCTGCGCCCCACTCGAGCTTGGAGATGGGCGAATACTTGTCCCCGCTATCCTCCTCATCGTCGTCCGCGATGCTCAGGTCCTCCTCTGGGAAGCTCGTCTGATCGAGCAGACTCGGGGAGTAGGGCAACTTGGGACTTCCGGAGGCATAGCTGCCCTGAGAGCAGGGGCTGCTTCCGGGGCTCAAACCGCTCGACCCGCTCGAGGCTGCGGCCTCGCCGGGGCTCATCTTGGAATCGTCGGGACTGATGCCTCCGACGCTCGTGGAGAAAGCGCCGGAGCTGTGGATGCTCGCGTGAGTCTCCTGTCCCGGGCTCTCGGCATCGGCCTCGGACGGCGGAATGGCCTCCAACGGAGAAGATGCCCCGGCTTGCTGTTGTTGTAGGAGGCCGTTGAGGAAGCGCTGGTACGACACGGTATTGGCACTGCTGTGCATGCTCCCGCTGACCGTGTNGCTGACGGCGTGCACCGGGGGAGGGGTGATCATGCTGCTCCCGGCGTACCCGCCGGATCCCTGGTTATGGACCTGATCCTCAAATGCAGGTGCTAATGGTGCAGAGTGTTCGGCAAAGCCTGCACTGGCTGGTCTGGCAGTTGCTCCTGGCGGGGTGGGGAAGCCTCCGAAGCTCGAGGCCCTGGCGACGTTGCCTCCCTGGACGCCTCCCGAAACTTGACTCGAGGCTCTCCTCATGTTCCTTCTTTGAGATGCTGCGGGTGCGCTCTGGGCGCTGAGGCTGAGGGGGTCGTTGCCGGAGTTCGAGGAGCCGTTCACCATGTCCTGGCGGTGCTGCTGCAGCAGCTGCTGATAGGTGGTGGGCGTGATGGTGTCGTTCATGCTGTGGCTGTGGTGGTGCATGCCGGGCGCCGGGGGAGATCCCCTGAAGGCACCGAGGGATGCCAAGGATGGCGAGACCGCCTGCGGTATGGAGGACGGAGAGTACCCCCCGTTGCCTCCAAGGCCTACTGCCACTCCTCCCGGTACGGTAATGCCCTCCATGCCCACGGGAGCCTGCTGATGGTGTTGTTGATGGTGCTGGTGTTGGTGATGGAGCCACTGGTGATGCTGCTGCATCTGCTGCTGGGCCTGCATCTGCTGCTGATGATGGTGGTGCTGGGCATGCATCTGGGCCGCGGCCTGCTCCGCCTCCTGCGCCACCACGAACCTGTCCCACGCCACCTGCGCCTGCCCCACCATGGTCGCCGTCACAGTGGTCCCCATCGTGCCCATCGTGCCCATCGTTGCGTTGGAGGGTGCCGGGGGGATGCTCCCCCCGCCATTGGCCGACGCCCCGCTGTGGGAGGAGGCGCTGGCGGCGATTCCCGGCTGGCCCACGGCCAGGGGATCGTTCTCGATGGACGCCGCCGCCGCCGGCGCGTCGCCTCCCGCTCCGGGTCCCGCCGCGGCCGCGTCGACCGGGCCGGCGGTCGCGAAGGCGCCGACCGCCCCCAGGGTCTGGGGGGCGGCGTCCAGCTCGGCGTCCGCCATCGCCGCAGCCGCGGCTCCTCCTCCGTCCATGTCGAGGTCGGCGGTGGCCGCGTGGGCTCCGGCTCCCGCCGCGGCCATCCCTCCCATGCCCCCCATTCCGGGGGCGGCGGTCGGGGCGACGGGACCCATGGCGTCGTAATCGACGGTCAGGAACTCGTCGGGGAAGCAGTCGTTCGCTATCCTGGGCGCCATCCTTGATAAATGTATCGATCTCTGTGGACTGAACTTCTGACGTCTCCGTGGGAAATGAAAGCTCGCTCGCGGGCAGGAGTGAAGATGAAGGCTCCCGTCCAATGGAAACCGACTCTCTCTCTATCCCCTCTATCAGTCCTTGATGCTACCGAGGTGCGTTCAGCGTGAACAGCTACCGCCGACTGGAACGTATCGACTTTGAATCGAGTATCGATTGAATTGTGAAGCCGTCGAGGCTTCTTACGCCGGGCAGCGACTTTGTTGCAAGAGTGCAAATAAATGCTGCTGNCTTCAATATTTGGCCAGGAAGAGCCAACAGGCTGGCGCAGGGTGGTGGCTTCCGTCAAATATTTGCGCAACGCCACGGCGCGTCGATGTAAGTCTCTCCGCAAATTTTTGTTAGGAGATACCGGCGACAGGCGCGCTTCGTCGAGGTTCGTCTCGATTGCAGCGCCGACCACGGTGCCGCCGCTGTCTCTCCTCTCCTTTTTCGTTGACTTGGCAGCGGGGGGCCGGTTGCTATTCCTATTTTGGCAGCGGCGGGCGCGGACGAGACGGAAGGTGGGTGCACGAGCTCAACGGAGCCTCGATGCAGTGAATTTTTGGCCGGGGGTTCTTGTTGACGCCGCCGTCTGCTTTTTCGTGATTGCCTTGCTTTCGTCGTGCTTTGCTCGAGCTTGTCGAGCTTTGTCGGAGGGGGTGGGCTTTCCGGCGTCCTTGGCGCCAAAAAAATCAACGCGCACCTCCTTTCGTGAAATGTCATACGATTCCGACGTGGGATAGCTGGGTCTGACGTGCGGGAACTCTCCGCGTTTGATCTAATTTGGGCCAAATTTTGGCGGCATAAATTTGCCATTCGCCGTGAGAATACCGATTTTTGTACGAGGGATTGTAAAATGGCGGGAGCGAAATATTTGTTCATTGACTATTTTAGTCAGTTGACAGCTAAAAGATGCATGTGTCTCCCGACAAAAGGACGGAGTCCGCCGAAAATCATATTATTGGTACGTAAATTTGATATTAGTGTAGTAACTGTTTAATAAATAATAATTATTGAAATATTTCATATATTGATCATAAGTTAGAAATTTCTATTGTATATATTACTTTATATAAAACATATTATTCGATATGTCCTACAATTCAACAAATTCATTCAAAAAATTGTTCACACTTTTTTGCGTGGGAATTCAGTACGGTCAACTCTTTTCGTCACAGGAATGCAAATCGGCCAGCCTCGCGGAGTTGCGTGCGCCATCCATCTCACAACAAAAAATCTGCTGCGGCAGGGGCACGAGCATGCAGGCTTGCCGCCTTTCGTCGTCAGCGCAGCGGCCCGGATCCTGGATCAGCCCGGCCGATACCGAGCGAGCAATTGAGATAGGACCCCTCGTCCGACATCGGCGTGCCCGACTTCGACCAAGAGACCCAAGGCCGAGCACCGGGAGGCCTGGCGGAGCTCACGCCGTAGGCTACCCCAGTCGAGACGTCCTGCCGCGAATCCTTTCGTCGGCGTTATCGTCCACACGGCACTCGGCGGGCCGGACCCAGACCTGTCATTTATTTCAGAGCGAACCAGATCTTGTACAATACGCACAGGAAGTACAACTGAAAGTGGTGCGAGCCTGCATTATCGACTGCCGCGAGCCTGGGAAGCGCTTTTGCGCCCCGTTGGTCCATTTCATCGTACAATGACGCAGAGACATACGATGGTGCCATCGTCGTCGTGGTTCGTCTCCTTCGTCATCCTCGCCCTCGCCTCGCGGCTACCCGGAACTGCTGACGCCAGCGGCAGTTGCGGCATCAACTACCGTTACTCATGTACCCCAATCGACTTCTCGGCGACCTACAATCTATTCTTCATCGTACATCAATTGGATGACGCGGAAACATACGACGCCACTGTCATCTTTCACTGGGGTGTAGAAGATATTACCGTCGATTTGCAGAGCTATCAAGTCGGCGAAGAAATCGCGCTGAGTAGAACGTTCGAGTACGATAGCGAGGGTACCTACGACGTGGGGCACACGCTCATCTTCAGCGATAATGCCGGCCCGGCTTGCTCGGGAAAGACCTTTCACAAAATGGTTGCCGAGCTGAAGATGGAATCTAACTCGTGCAATTGGAACGAAAAAGAGGTCAATGCTACGCCGGTGGAGCCACCTCCGGTACAACTGGATGTTCCGGCCCCGGCTCCCAACACGAATGAACAAGAAGTCATTGCAACGACTCCAGCACCCACCGCAAGACCCACAGTTGCCGATCTGCCTCTGGTAGCTCTCAGCAGCTGCAGTGTTAGCTCTCAGTTCTCATGCGATCCTTCCAACCTCGGAGCCACATCCAACGTTAACTTCATTGCCAACCCGACAGTCGTTAATGGAGGCCTTGGCACGTACACTGCCAGCGTGATCTTTCATTGGGGCGATGATGAAATATCGACGGGTTTCCAGACATATCAGCTTGGCGATCCAATGAGTTTGAGCAATGCATTTGAGTTCGATGAGGTGGGGCAATACGAGGTCGGATATTCTCTCATCTTTGAAGGCGATGCCGTTGCAAACTGCGCAGATCAAACCTTCAGCGGCACATTTGTGTTGACAATGAACACCAATGATTGCGAGTTGGTTGAAGGTGTGCTCGCAACCGAAGACACCCCTGCGCCGTCAGCTCCCAAGGTCTCGTCGAGTAGCCCAACGGCTTCTCCCACTGCGTCTCCGGAGACAGATTTACCGGTGGCCAACAAAACGCCAGCTCCTTCGACTAGCCCCACCAATGCTCCTACTTCGCCACCAATCAAAGCGACGAACAATGATATTGATGAGGTCGAAGAGATTGGGCCCAGTCCGACTGCTAGTTGCAATGTGGACTTTCAGTACTATTGCAACCCCTTAAACACCTCAGTCACGTCGAACCTCTTTTTCACTGCAGACAGCATCTCCAATGGAGACATTGATACTTACGATGCCAATGTCAGCTTTCACTGGGGCTCAGAAAATATCACACTTGGATCACAGCCATATCAGATCGGAAAAACAATTGCATTGAGCAACAGTCACGTGTTCAAAACTAAAGGCTCCTACAACGTGGGGTACACACTGTCCTTTGGAGATGAATCGACGATAGCGTGCAAGGGAAAGGTGTTCAGCAAGTATGCATTGCTGAGGATGACACCAAAGGAAAGATGTGAATGGGCTCCCGATACGTCAGCAACCCCATTCCCGGTGGTCTCTGACGAAGAGGCACCATCTGAGAGTACCGACCAGAGCAGCGTTTACTTTGCCTGCCGCATCTGCAGGCCTAATCAGGTTGGGATCAACAATCCCATCAACTTCAATGGAGCTCAGACGGACTGCCAAGAGGCTTACGATTACATGCTGACGAATTTTATGGAGGGATCCGAAAGTTGCACGGACGCGCAGGAATCCATCTCTAATGCATGCTGCCAAGACCTGGGGGCTGCCGAAGATATTCCCACATTTACGGTTGACGGAAGTCAGCCCTCTGGGTCTCCCGTGATTTCGCCGGCGGGTACATCTGGTACGTCCAATACACCAGTAAATCGCATTCCAACTGCTGGTCCTACTGAGACTTGGTGGGTGGATTCCGTCAAAAGTGGAGCCAATATGATGGGATATGCTTGGGGTTATGCTTGGGGTCACATATTCTTGGCGTGCATCGTCTACATTGGTTGGAATAGAATAGACGGTTGAATAATTAAACGGACATATACTCCAATAAACTATAACTAAATGGGCCTCTGATTATGGCTTGTGTAGGCGATTTCATGGAAGCTTCTTCGGAGTTATCTCGAGTGACCCAACAATCCTGAACAGTTGAGTGCCAACAACAGTGCCACCTGATTATATCCATTTGATATTGTCTCTAACAAAACAATCATTAAGGTAGCACATTGGATTCATAATTGATGACATACTTGTCGTAGGGACTGCTAATTGTGTCTCCAGTATGTCTCGCGGCTGCCACAGCATTGATTGGCATGAAAACAAATGTTGTTTCATTCCAATACAAATCACCGATCACCCGCCGAGGACGCTCCGCAGGGTCAGCTTCAGGTGTTCGTCCAAAACGGTTCCCCTCTTCTGCCCCCGAGCGTACTTCCTCACGAGCGAACACAAGTTTTCACTATCCTTCCTCCCGATCAGGGCGTCGAGGGCCAGGAGGGTATCGAAGTCGCACAGCTCCTTCAGCGCCGACGACCCCCCATCGACGCCGCCGCCCTCCTTCTCGATGGCCGCCAGGATCCTCTTTCGGGTCTTGGACAGGAGCGCCCCCGATCCCCTCTTGACGCTCCCCCCCGCGGGCGCGTCCGTTCCCCCCGAGTAGAGTCCCACGTGACTCAGCATGGCCGTGTTGACGAGGAGCAGGACCGAATCTAGCCGTCTCGTCTCGTCCCCGTTGATGACGACGGGATCCCTCAGGTCGACGAACCTCGTGCTCTCCAACCCCTCGTCGACGACCGGAGCCGGGATGGCATTCTCCGCCACCATCTGGACGCACACGTCGGAGAGCTGAAAGGCCTCGCACGCACCCACCCTCCCGTCCATCGCCAACGTGACGAACTTTTTGCCCTCGTCCCGTCCCAGGGAGCTCTTCATCGTCTCGATCTGCAATTTGGCGCCCACCACGGCATCGCGGCCGTGGACGGGCAGCGCGTCCCCGTCCTCGTGTCTGTCCTCGTCGGCATAGGAGAACATCCATCCCAGGGGACGCATGCCGAGCCATCCCGCCACCCGTATCGCCCTGTCGGTCGCAGTCTCCTTCTTCTTCTTCTTCTTACTCTTCTCCTCGGCATCTCCAAAATAGGAGGAGAGCAAGCACCCCTCGTCGTAGTGCTTCCCGTCCATCGCCGGCTTCTGGCCCGGCGGCTCCCACACCGCGTGGACCTTGGCCACGTCGCACTTCTTATCGTCCTCAGTCGTGCTTGAGAGGGACGTCCTGGCCTTCTTGCGCGATTGGTCCACCCTCTCGTTGTTGATCGTGCCGAAGAGCAGGGCCACCCGATTCTCCACCCTCGGCCGGTCGTCCTCCTCCTTCTTCTTCCTGCTCGACTTCTTCTTTTCCGCCTTCTTCTTCGGAGCGCCTCCGCCGCTCACAATGCAGTGGCTCTGAAACCTCGCCGCTCCCACCTGGCAAACGTACATCCTCGTGAGCGGTCCCGTCGGCTGCGGCTCCACAGAATGCATCGTGCCGCGGACCTTGGATATGTCCCCGTACGTCATCCCGCGCGAGACTCCCCGAGACAACGCCCGGGCGCGACGGGAGGCGGCCGAGTAGGAGGTGGACTTGGCAAGATCGGGGAAGGGATCGAATCGCCCACCTCCCCCTCCCCCGTCGTCCGTCCCGACGACCGTCGACGATTCGTCGACCGATGATGCGGAGGAGGCGGACGCCTCGCGTTCCATCGGGGGGGGGATCATCGCGATCATCGATCCGTGCTTCAATCCGAGCTCCGCCGCGGTCTTCTCCCCGTCGGGGCCCGACGGCGATAGCTCCTCTCCCGGGCGGCCGGGCAGGCCCAGTCGACACCTCAATTCGCCGTCCTCGCCATCGCCGTCGTCGCCGCCCAAGATGCCGGCGGAGGTCAGGATCGACGAGAGCGTGACCTCGTCGGGATCGCCGTCGGGGAGGGGCACGCGGAGGACGGAGCCGTCGGCCGTGCGTATTCGGAGGATGGTGGTGGGGGCCGCGGCCGCGGCGGACGCGGACGACGACGCCGCCGCGGCGAGGAGGGCTGCTAGCCGGAGGACGAGCATGGTTACTTTGTGGGGTAGTCTGTGCTGTTTTGTGTTTTATCCGCGTGCGTGCATCAGTTAGGGTTGTGCTTTTAGCGGGGGCGTTGGGCCCCCCCCCCAGAATGGGGACCATGGTTGGGGCCAAAATCGGCCCAAACCCCCCATTTCGG
>JALLBE010000718.1:0-14108 GCA_036939795.1 Thalassiosira mediterranea
CACCGTGTGAGACGGCTGCGTGTACCGGACGTGACACTCGCTCAACGCTTATCTGCTTGTCTATTGCTCGCATTTTGTCTTCTTGCCCCCATGCGTGGTGGCGGTACGATAACAGAGTCACAGTGGACAGCGTTGGTTGGGCTGCCCGATTTTTGTGTGATGGATTCGCAGGTTGGAAATTCGAATTGCAACTTGCCTCCAACCTCCAACCCTCTGATCCTCTGATCTCTTTTATCACCTCGCTGGCTCCATCCTCGCTCTGTGCTCGGTCCATCCAGCCCAATCCAGCCATTGTTTTTGCACCACCCCTACCTAATCCTCTAACACCCACTCCGCTCATCGTTGCAATGCCGACCGATCAACTGACCTCCACTCCAGCCATGCAATTGCTGGAAATATCCCGCAGGGATTCCTTCCACGCGAATGGCGCCATCAAGAAGACCAGCGGTGTCGATCAGATGACTTTCGACGAGCTAAAAGAGGTCGAGGAGCACCGTCGTGCGATTCTTCTTCGGGTAAGTTGGACGAAATGGGTGGTCGCTGCGATGCAGTTCCCATGCTTATCAAAACTTAGCTCACGTCTCATGCGAAATCGTTTTCGAACATCACTCACAGGCCGAACTCCCCTTCTGGAGGATCCTGATGTTTTGGAGTGGCACTTGCTTAAAGGAGATTTCAGGAGACATGCTTGTGTGGTTCACCATTGCCATCTACATTGGTATCCGCGTCTATGCCCACCTCATTGGCTATGTCCCCGATTCAGTAACTGTGATAGAGAAGACCAACATTGGAATTCTCGGTGGCTTTCTCTCCTTCTTCCTTGTCCTCTTCGTCAATCAGACGAACGGCAGGTTCCTGGAGATGTATGGTTTTTCGAAGGCGAGCTCTGGCAGGATTCAGGACGTCGCTGGAGCGGCAAGGACCCAGCTACCACCTGAAATCGCGCTGAAGCTTGTCCGCCATCTCAATGCAGCTCACATCGCCGGGTATGTCGGCTTGAACTCCATCGGCCAGCCCAGTCCGTATGGCTTGAATAACTTTTTTGACGTGTACAACAAGCAATACAATCTGCTGACGACTGAGGAGATGTTGATGCTGCAGCATCACAACATGAACAAATCCGGCCTATGCATGAAGGAGCTCTGTACATGGTGCCTGGATGAAGTCTCTGAGGCTCGCAAGGCTGGACATATTGACAGCTTCCAAGAGCAAAAAATGCACGACCGTATTCTTGACTTCCGCGCGGCCATGGATGGAATGTACGATTATACCGACCAGCCTCCTCATTTCTTCTACATTCACTTCCTGAGCTTGCTCTCGGCGTTGTACCTACCGCTCTTCGCCATTGACACCGCGTATTCTGCTGGATGGGGAGATGAAATCTATCTTGGTTCTGATATACTGAGCGGACTGATTGTGTTCTTGCAGTGCATTTTTGTTGTTGGGTTGAGATCTCTCGGAACCAAGATGATTGATCCTTACGGCGACGATGATGAAGATTTGAGTGTCATGTCGTATGTGGAAGGAACGCTTGAGGTCTGCAACACGATCATGAATATGAAGCGAGTCTCTGCAATGGCACCTATGAAGCCGGCGGTGTTCAAGGTCAACTCGTGGGATCGTACGCCAAACGCAAGCGCTGACTCGGATGAAGAAAATTCAGTTAAGACTACGCAGAAGGCTAGTACCGATGGAGGAGAAAGTCGCCAAGAGATTGTTTAGATATGTTCTCCGATGACATCGGTGTAGATGGCTTCAACGAATGCCTTTCTGTGGCCCTATCTCGTGCTAAGACGAAGTCAAGAGAGATCGATACAGCCCAATGCGGGCGCAGCGCAAAAGTATGTGAACAAAAGGTGTATTGTTTCATGTTCTAGAGAGGACAGCCGTAGTAAATGTCATGGCGCCAACAACTTGGATGTAGTATGCATAGCAATGTATGAAGTATCGTCCAGGCGAGATGCATTTTACGCAATGGATCAGTCCCATCAATGCTTATGGAGTCTAACCAATTCACAGACATGATATTCAAGAAGTTCTGTCATATAAGTATTGTACCTCCAGAAGCCACTCCAGACTTTCGGAAAAACGAAACGAGCAAATACTATGCCTATTGAACCCTTCCATCTTTTTGCTGTACAATAGTGCATACCTCGTGAATGTGCAGGCATCATGCCGTGATCTATCTTCTACAAAATATATGGAGAGAACCGACGGTGGGAAAACGTGCCAACATAACAACAATATGCTGATTCATACTTTGAGTAGGTACACAAAACGAGCAGCACTCTCCTCGCTCATTTTACTTATGAAAGGAGTAAGTAGAGTCGAGTTCCGCGTGCAGCGCATAATTGCACCATCATCCCAATCTTGCCCAATCTATTCCAATTTCCAATGCCAATTGCCATGCTCGAAGCCCTTGTGTTGAAAGAGAGAGTCAGCCAGTCGATCAAAGATAACACATCACAATCACTGGTCGTCGGAAGCAAAAAATGCGACAGTCGCGATCCCCTCTAAAATTGCACGTCTACGGATTGTCAGTTGTCAGAGAAAAAGAGGGAAGCCCCCGAATAAGTACACCGTGACCAAAGAAGATCAAAGATACTCCGGGGCATGGTCATCTGTGTGTGGTTCACGTCTGTCTCACATGCACCATCCAAACACGCACGCAACGGCATGTATGGACGATGGACGAAGAAGTTGTATGTTGTGACTCTGGATGGATGGACGAAGCGCCGCTCATTCTCCTGCGTCGTCGTCGCCTCCCGCCCGCTCTCTCGCTCTGGCCCCATCGCGACCATCGAGAAACGGCGGTCTTTCATTATTTTCCATCGGTGCCCCGGGTCATTCGGTCGGGAGGAGAGGCGTGCGCCATGTCGGACCACGTCGAGATGGGCGACGTCGTCGTCGGCAATGACGCCGCCGCCGCTCCCGTCTCCCCCGTCTCCCCCGGAGTCGCCGCCCGAGCCCGCCTTGCCGCGGACGAGGCCACCACCGCCACGCCCGCTTCCTCCCGATCCGTCCGTACCACCGTCGCGGACGATTCCTTCGACGACATCTACGGCAGCGACGGCGATCATCACGACGACGACAACGACGCGCTCCTCGCGAGGAGGAGGAGGGTGAAGGCCGGGCCGTTCTCGATACGGCTCGCGAGGACGAAGGATCCGCATCGGTACGATCGCGACGGCGATGCCGGCGGACGTTATCACGACTTCGATCGGGGCGATGGCGCCTTCGTCGACGAGGACGATGAAGACGATCAACACAACCAATCCGCCTCGAAACTGATCCTGCGTCGACTCCTGGCGACCCGATGCTGCACGGCACTCCAATCCAAATTCCTACCCCTGCGGGTCCTCCTCCTCTCCCTGTACCTCGCATTTACGTTGAGCGCCTTCTGGATACTGGATAGCATCAAGGAGCCCACGTTGGCGGTGCTCGTCGATGGGGAATTGGGGAAGCATCAGCCCCGCGCCAAAATGGCCAGCTTCGTTTGCGTGGTGGGGTTGGCCATCGGGATGGAGTGGGCGCAGGCGGCCAAGAGACGGATGGCCGCAAAAAACAATGGCGGACGGGGGGACGGCGCGAACGACGACGACGACGGCTCGGCGGCCAATGCGGAATTGGAGAGATCGTGGGCGGAGCGCGACTTGCCCCGCTCTCGGATGAGCGAGGGGGGCCGATTGAAGAAGATGGCGATATGGACGAGGGGTCATTTCGTGAAGCACTTTCGTTTCGGAAATGACAGGGATGCCGGATCGGATGGCTCGTCCTCGTCGATGATCACCACGATCGCCTTTTATGTCGTCGGGAGTTTGTACATACACTTCTTCATCACGGTCGCGGTTGCACTGAGACAACATCCGTCCTTCCGGCCAAAGTCCATCTTTCACGACGTGCAAGATGTGGCGAATCTGGGCACCAGCGGTATCGATGCCTATCCCTCCAGCGACTTGGGTAGCGGCCAATCTAACGATAGCATGGATGAAGAACATGGCAGCTGGTACTACCCCGCCCTGGGGTACGCCCTCTTCGCCCTCGTGGAATCCTACGGCTCCGTATCCATCACCATATTCTGGGCCTTCGCCAACTCCCACCTCACGCTCGAGGCGGCCGAGCGACACTACGGGAGCGTCGTGGCGGTGGCGCAGATGGGCGCCATCGCGGGGAGCACGGTCTCGGCCGTGCTGGGAAAGAGGAGCAGGAACGGCGGCGGCGACGGCGACGACGCGCACGATGGCGATGACTCGAAGGTGACCCCGCTGTTGATATTCTGGGCGTGCGGGTGCATAGGGTGCGGCATGGCGATCATGGCGCTGTACGCGAGGCTGTTCTCGGGGCCGATGCGTGGGACTTCCGACCCCGGGCCAGTACACGATGTCAATACGATGGAGCACGTCGAGAAAATGGGAGAAGAGGAAGCTCCACAGACGACAATCCAAAAGAAACAGCAACAGGCGCAGGACGACAGCAAAGAGGGTAGCATCTTGGGAGATCTTTTTGGTGGCGTGCAGATGATCTTCAGTCACGAGTACCTCAAACTCGTCCTGGCAGTTTCGGTCCTGTATGAAATCGCTCTCACCTGCATGCACTACGAGATGAACCTGATAGGTCTCGATCGCTTCGGGGTAGGGATCAGCATCGTGGACGAGTCTGGGGAAGGCGGCGATGCGGGGTCCTCGGACGAGGGGATAACCTACATCCAGTTCATGGGATGGTATGGCCAGACGGTGAACATCCTCTCCCTCTTCCTCTCCTTCTACGCCTTCCCACGCCTCATCAAGCACTATGGGCTTCGATTCACCATACGGATATTCCCAACGGTTCTCCTCCTCGTGACGATCCTCGCATTCGTCCTCTTCCCACAGAATCTCTACTTCCTCTTCGTGTCGTTGAGCCTGTGCAAGGCCCTCACGTACTCGGTCCACGATCCGTCGGAGGAGGTGCTGTACATGCCCACGAGCGACGATGCCAAGTTCCGCGCGAAGTTCTGGATAGACGTGGTGGGACAGCGGATAGCCAAGGCGGCGGGGAGCGCGATCAACAATTACGCCGGGGGCGTGGAGGAGATCGTGAAGTACGGTAGTTTGCCCAGCGTGGTCGCGAGTTTGGCGCTTTGGTACGCGTGTTACCGGGTGGGAATACTGTTCGACGCGCTGATAAAGAGCGGGAGGGTTGTGGGGTTGGAGGAACATCGAGGCGAGGAGGGCCTGGAGTTGTGTGACGGTATTGCCGACAGAGAGGAGGATGTCGACTGCGAAGACGAACTGCATCTGTCTCCATCCGAGGGTGCAAACAATCAGGAGATGCTCCTGTAGTCAACTTAGGGAGGAACAAGACAGATAGGGACAATTAATTCACCCTAAAATGCACATAGACTAGCTACTGCTTGTTTAGCTTTTGGAATCCCACTCTGGTCTCCGCTCCATGGACTTGAGGCAAATATTGCCACCATTTGAACTTATTGAGAGATCTAATGGAGCCATTTTTTTATTCGAAGAGGAATCGCAATCACTCTCCAGGGGGATACATCATCCGAGCTTAACGTTTACCATAATTTCAGTTGTGGGATGCAGTGCCTCGTCCCATATGAATATCTGCTGGGTGCATGCTAGCTCATTTAAGTTGGCGGTGATTAGGGCGCAAAAAGGTTTAGCCTCCCTTCGACAAGACAATGCAGTGTCTTCCTTCACAGTAATCATATCACACTACCGGTAACTCTTTTGAGTGCATAACTAAGTTTCCTAACCCCTTACAAGAATTTGTACATGCACGAGCACAATATTCTCCGGTGCAATAAACCGCGAAATCCTAAGGACCGCACAATCCACCCATTGCATCTAAACACATCTTTTCTGCGCAGCTTCGGCGACACCTTGGGTAGGACATTCCAAACAATGAATAAATCGAAAAATATAAAGCCAGCTGGCGGCGCAGAAGTAACTGGTCTGATTTGTCCGCTCAACCATACCTCCTAGTATCACGCCGTCGTTCGAGTTCCCCACTCTATGCTGCAGCAATAGCCGGGGGGATCCCTGTTATGATGCCTACACCCCTAACACGGCCATCTCGGAAGAGCATTCTCATGCCTGGCCGAATGTACTCCTGATGTGGGAAACAAATGGCGACATGTGTAAGCAAGGTGTGAACCATATACAGTAAAAGTGGTTTCAAGTGGAGGCATCAGATATACCAGCATTTTATACACAATACTCACTGGTCGTTTCGCAAACTCGAACCGGACCTTTGCCCTGCTTCCTGGCCTCAGTACTATGCCCTCAGCATCCCTTTTGGCGCCACGGCCGGGTACCATTCCCAGAGACCCTGGATCATTCACAATCTCAATCTCCCTAGCAAACGCTGTTTGCCTAACATTGAGAATGTGCACGTACGCCTGGTAGCTCTCCCTGATTGTCGTTCCCTCTCCACGCAAGACACAGATCTCCGCATCGAACTCCTTCGTTGATGGGGGACTCTCCTTCATGACCACCATACCACGGCGGAGCTTACGGCGCATCTCCTTATTCAGAGAGAATGCGAGTGTTGCAGACTGCCCCGCGGTGATGTGCGTGGTATTGATCCGAGCAATGTGTGCTGACTTTGCCACCGTCTTAATGAAGGTTCCATCGTCAATAGGCCCAATGTACACCTGTGTTGAACCCACTGTCAGCTCCCCCGCGTTGACAAATCCAGATACTACACTGCCGACCCCAGGAACATTGGAGAAAACGTCATCAACCAGAAACTCGAAAGGGCGGGTCACCTTCTTCTCGTGCCGCCGCCTCTTAGGTAGAGCAAAGAGCAATTTGCGGAGGAGATCCAACCCCTGGCCCGTCACACAGGAAATGTCGAACATGGGCGCAAGCGTGTGAAGCTTTCCCACACAGGTCTCAATGTCTGCCTCCGTCTTGATCGCGAAGGGACGCTTGTGAATGTCTGGGCTCTTTAGAAGCTTCGACAACTCTTTCTTAGAGGTGGCTAGGGCGTGGTCTGGGCAGCCATCGATCTTGGTAAACAACACAATTACTGGGATTCCATACGAGCAGCAAAGATTGAGGTGGTGCTGAGTCATGTGAGTGGGAGGATGGCGGCTGTTCACTAATATCAGACCATAATCTGCCATCCCAGCCGAGACCCCATGGATGGTGGTCTTGAGATACTTCTCATGCCCCGCCAAATCCATCAGGGTGATCACACGATGAGAAGCACGAGCGATTTCATCCTCGGACTTCATCTTGTTCGATCGGATCTTGTCGCGCCCCGCAATGGTCTCGCCCGATTGGCGGAAGCCAAGCAAGTGAGAGGACGAGGTGGATGTCCGGCCCGACTCAATCTCGTGGCGGTGCTTCATGATAGCTGTTCTCGAGGAGCCGCGTCCGTCATCAAGGAGTGAGGTAGTGAGGGTACCGATGAGTGTCGACTTGCCCGCATCGACATTGCCCACTACTGCAACACGAATGTTTCGTGATGAGAGGGTCTCTTCGACGCTGTTGACCTCCTCGGGGTCCTTCAGGACTTTCTCAGGAGAGGCTGTTTTTGCCGCCTCCTTCTTAGATGGTGACGATGAGCCATCACCATTCACATTCATATTGGCAAATTTGGCTACATCCGTTGCTTGGAGGGCCCCACCCACCCCATCAGACACTGAAGACATTTGTCTTGACAGAGATGAGAGGGCCAGGGGAGATGGGTCCAACAAATGAGTCTCCACCCTCTGGATTGTCAGCTCGCAACGGGTGTAAGTTCCTTCCTCTGTGCACAACTTGGCCTTTGCCCCCTTGCTGCCATCATTGCCCTTAGTTTCCATCTCCTCATCTTCTCCAAACTTCTCATCCTCGCTGACGGGCGTAGCACGGTGATCACCCACACCAAGCACTGGCGGCTCATCCACCAAAATCACCTCCCCTGCATCCTCCACCAGTTTCAACTCCTCCACCCCATCTGTTCCCATATCACCACTCTCCACAATCTCCCCCTGTATCATCTTCCTCTCAAGCACCACCGAGTTCAGGCTCCTGGCGATACTCTCCAAAACCCACGCCGACTCAGACACGCTGGGATAGTCAAGGAGGGAGTGGCAGCCGTCATCCTCCACGCCAACGTGGTAGGTGCACCTGCCGCGGCCCTCGTCGAGGCGGTACGACATCTGGGTTGAGAGGGTGCGTAGGCGCGCGTTGGTGAGATTTTTGTGGATTTGGCGCTTGTATTCATGGCTTCCGTCCTAGAGTTGATGGACATGATTGATGGTGATGTCATTCATGGTTCAATGAAAATGGATGATGAAGAGGCAAAACAAGAGACAGACGGAGCAGGGGAAAGAGTTAGTGATGGTTTACTGATGACACAGCAACTGATTTCAATGCAAATTATGGTGGCATCAAATGGCATTGCCAAAATTCCCCCCAGCAAAGGATTGTTTTCTTGTCACATCAATCAGTCTTGGATCCACAGGTAGGTGCACACAAAAGGACAATTATGCAACACATTGAGGGCAGATCGACCGCGGCTCCATTCTACTCGGCCGTCATACGGATGAGATTCAAGGAGATTCCCACCATAATGGCTCCGACGCCAGCTCATGAGGCCCCATCAACGCATACAAGTCCCATCACGCACCGCCATGGGATACCAAACTCACATGGCTCTCCGCGTCGATCACCCTCAGCGATCGACGTGCGTAGACGCTGTTGCTAGGCGTCGGCATTTTGTTTGCTTGATTTATCACAGTGCTCTCTGGTTGTGAGTTATGTCACTGCACCCAATGAAAGACTCCGTCTTCTTCTTCTCGTTGGCTGACGACCGCAGTCGGTCGGTCTCGAGCTTCTAGATTCGATGATATGCTGTGAGAACTGCATTCGGTGAATTTATGAAGCCATCCGCGCGATCTCTCTCAGGTTGTTGACGAGAGGGGGTCGCGAGGCGCTGGGAGGCTGTCGTGAGCGGGCAGTCGTAGGGTGGGCGCCCGAGGTCTTGGTCTCTGTATGGCTTAGGTAGTGCGCCGTCGGTCGTAGGCTGTCGTGGATGCTGTAGCACGACAAGAGTATGTATGAGGGGGGGCACCGCCGAATGAGACCACCAATTGAATCTGACAGGAGTCAGAGCTGACTTCTTCCACCAACGCTTCCTCCGACGACCAAGGTTGATAATAATGAGCGGCTTGCCTTCTCCCTGGTTGTGCCGATGGATCCATTGGCATTTGCTTCAAACTCTTCGATCGGACCGACTTCATTCGACTCGGACACAGGCAAAAAGAACATTTTCCTTTCAGCTTCGTCATCGGATGTCAGACATCCAAAACTACTTGAATTTAGATTGTTTTCCATTAAAACAGTAAAAATCACATAACGTAAAATATATATCATTTATAAAGCAGAGATAAAAATTTCTACTGTAATAAAATAAAATAAAAATATCATAAAGTTTCAATAGCGTATATCTTTTGACATCAAGAAAGATCGGCTTTGTGCTTTGTGCATTCAAAACCCCGGGTTCAAGATTCAAAAGCTGAGAAATAAACTGTACGATCCGCGTGGATGTCATGGATGGGTCTTGTGGGCAGTGGTGTGCAGTGGGCAAATCCACCAAAAACCACTCACTCTTTGAATTTTGATTGGCACAGATTGGCACCCAACAACAGCTGGCTGGCACACCACCCAATCCATGCATGCCCATAGCTTCCATGTTGTGCCATGTTGCAATACGAGGAAGGCAGAAGTGCACATCATTATCACCCCCCGGTAGGAATAAACTGCAAATCCGTGTGAATGTGCCTGGGATTTGTACATAGTTCCCATATCAATATGCAACCAAAACCATCTAGAATCTAGAACAACTGAATCTGAATCAGAACCCCCAAAGCCAAAGAGTTACTTCTGTGCATGTCAAATATGCAGAGCTCAGCTTCAGACATGCATATGCATATGCATATGCTCACTCTCACTCTCAACCTCAAGGTAAGTTTGGCTCTCGAGTTACAGTAAAAAATGTGAGTGAGAGTGAGAGCACATCATCCATGCTTCTCCCAGCAATACGAACGTCTGGTAAAGCAACATGAAATCATCGACCTGAATATTCCCATCAGTTCATCACTATCAGTATCAGCTAAAACGAATCCTTTGAAATTGAAAGGGTTAGGTTTCAAACGTCATAAACCAAATTGAGATTGCCAAGCCACATAGACTTTGCCTACTAAACTAATTAGAAAATATGAATTACGGGTCCCCTTACAATTGCAATCACGTTCTATATCTATGTCTATATAAAATAGATGTGACTATTGTTTTTCCTAACCTGTCAGGACTTGACTTCGTATGGATGGGAGATCCCACGCGCACTTGAGGCCAGAGAGCAACAAGAACAAGACAACCGTAATATCATGATAATGATGAACTAAATATATGATGTCAATGTATCTAGATCTTGTTTAGATGCAGCCTTACACGTACAACAAGAAATTGGCCAGACCAAATAGTTGAGTCTCAGTCCAAAAGTTTTCAGCTGACTGACTTGATTGATTTTAATAGTATAATAATGGGCAAAATTTTGTCCAGATAGATCCAGGTTTCATCACTGACTTCCTCAATACTGATACTGACAGATACTGGACCTGGACCTCACTATCATTTGGGCAGTCGTTGGGCAGCATCAGCCAGACTACTACTTTCAATGCTCTATCTGGGCCTCTGCATGGTACTTGAACTTACATATACCTTTTTATGACACTGTCATACTTTTCATGTCAATACTAGTCTGTTTTTGTCCTATTCCAATTGGATTTTGATGGTCCGTAGCCGTAGACAGGGTATGGCCCCATTGATTTTTTGCAACAATTTGTGGCTTCATTCACAGACCGGCTTTATTCATCCTCATCCTCCAAGCTTGAGAGACTCATCGGAGTGTTTTTATTTCACCATGACAATCCCTACCCACCAACAAAAACACCCATCATACCCAGCACCCAATACAAATAATTCTCAACTTCCAAGTCTGTGGGTCTCACCACGTTGCTTGGAAGTAGAAGTGTCTGTAGCAGCATCAATTGACTCTATGCACAAGTACAAACTCTGCCTGATGTTTCATACACATGTTAACATTAACATCGTTGCTGGTCGGTCATATTAAGGCTCACCCCCAGGCTGACCCAGGGCCAAATTCAATCTGTGCCAGAATCTGGATCCAAACAGGACCCTCTCTTGAATCTTTCATTTGCTGCTGATATGAAGGCACAGCTAAGCGATGACCGCCGCGGTAGCAACACTAAAAAATGTAGAGAAATTCCACCATCCCATGGTGAAGTGACTCGTAGTACCTACAATATGCAATATTGCTCATCTATCTATTAATATTAGCGAAACATGACTTTTGCTAATGGACATGGCCTTTCATGATGGTGAGGGCCCGTCACCATCCACATGAGCATTCTTGCAGGAGGGTGAGAATCAAAACAAAAATATTTCCACTCCTTGGTTCATCAATTGAGGATGTTCAGCATCATATGCATGACTCTCTCAGTACTGGCCAGCAGGGAACCCCGAGCACGTCGCCATATGCTCCACTTTGTTCCCCTTACTCGTGAAGCCTGCCTTTAACTTCAACATCAGGTTCTTCGTCCCCAGCATAGTGTTTGTGACTGATATGGTCTGTGTGACTTCCTTAGTGCTGCTCCCACCCGACACCGGCACAGTCGTGGAAGTTGGTGGCTTCATCTCCATCGTCACATACTTGGGCACAGCAACCTGGAGACTGAGGCCGTACAGAGGCTGATCGGTTTTGTTGATGAATTTGGCAACAAGGACTGAGTTCTGTTTGTTCCATGTGTCAGGCTTGGTGCATGTAAACTCAACAGTGAGTCCCTGGTGGGTGAAGCCCTGAACTAGCACCTCAGAGGGAGAGACACCTCCAACAGCAGCTGGAGTGGTAGACGCGGGAGAAGGTGCAATCGATGCCTGCTGCGGCTGGGCCACAGGCGCAGGAGAAGTCCCGAAGATGTCCATCGTTGATGAGCTACTCATTGGTGCAGCAGCAGGAGGTGCGACCGTCGGCTGAGGCGCAAACAAATCGTTGGAGATAGCAGGTTGTGCTGGTTGCGCCGCTGGTTGAGAGAAAATGTCAAATCCTCCTACAGCAGCAGCTGGGGCAGGCGTAGTTGTTGCCGGCGCTGAGAAAATGTCTGACAGTAGGTCTACATCACTCTGGGCAGCAGGTTCGGCCTTAGCTGGAGCTGCCACACTTCCGTTTTGCTTCGGCGCTGCTGGAGCTGCAGCAGGGGCACCACCTCCAAAGATATCATCCAAGTCCAGCAAACTTGGTTCGCCACCTCCTCCTGATGCCGCAGCAGGCGCAGCTGCTGCAGCCTCATCACCACTGGCATCAAATGGATCCATCATACCTCCTTCGGTCATCGCTCCACTTCGCTCTTCTCTCTTTCTCTGCATCAGTTTGATGTCCACAACAGGCATCCGAGCAAGAGCTTCCTTAGCTGCAGTCTTGACTGTGTCACTGACAGCCGCACTTCCTCCTCCACCACCTCCAAAAATGTCATCATCGCCATTACTGCTCTCTCTTTTCACTGACACGCCCTTGATGGCATTGATGAGAGCTCCATACTCACAGGAACGCAACTGCAACTCCAGGGAATGTGAACCCTCATGTTTCTTGATCAATTCCTGCAGCTTGTCCAGAGTGGCTGCATCTGCAACATCTGCATATCGCTCGCGAAGCTTGGTAAAGCACGTAAGAGCGCGCTGCTTAGTCTCCAGCGAGCAGGTATGACGATTCACAACACCCTCTACAATATCTACCACAGCATCTGTCTCCAATGCCATGAAGGATACAGACACTGGCGTTTCGTTGGCTGGGATCCCTGCCGCAGGAGCAGGATTATAGCTGTAGGGCTTCAACAACAAATCGCCATACTCGCCAATGCACCAAATCCCAACATTGAGCAATCCCCGCTGGCTGCCATCATCATCCCTAATGGCTTTCAGTAGCTTGTGCGTTGCATAGGCCCGAAGATCCTCAGAGCTGCGGGCAACGTAAACAACTGCTGAGCTCTGCACGTTTGACGCACACTCCCTTCCAGCAATGGTAAGCATCGTGATGAGTGTGTCAACCCTCCAGCGGTCATCAGGTGAGAAACGATCCACAACACGAAGGATACGGTCACAGATGTCGGAGCGGTGCTCGCGGGGACACAGAACCAGGTAGTTAAGGAGTTCTGCTGTGAGATCCTCGACATTGGAGGCATTGACCAAATGGTAGATGAGCTCCAAAGCACGCTGGCGGATGGATATGTCAGGGTCCTTCAGACAATCAACAACAACAGTGCGATGACGCTGGAGTGCAGATGCAGCAGTGTTGGGCCCATCCTCCCCACCCTCCTCTGCTCCTTCTACGCCGCTCTGCCCATCAGAGATGCATCGTGCCAGCGTGTTGAGAGCCACATAACGAATGTTGTTGTCCCTGTTCAACAGGAATCTTCCAAGGATGTTCACCGCCAACACCCTCAGCCCATCATCAGACTCAACTGCCATGATCGTTTGAACACACTCGTAAAGAATGGCATTACCAGCATTCTTCGATGTCTCGGTGTTGGTCGCAACCTGCGCCAGCACATCATTCATTTCCTCACTGGCTTTTTCATCTCCAGCTCCCAACAAGCGAAGGAGGGTTAGAATCTGGACCTGAAGGAATGGGTCGGAAATGCCACCAACGTCATGCTCTGGAGAGTACCCCATGCTCAGCAGATTTCTGAGCAATTTAACCAAGGATGGCACCAGCTTTGCAAAAGCCTCGCGGCAGGGACTCTCATACTCCTCCTCCTCAGCCTCAGCATTTTCCACATCCACCACCAGGACCCTTGTCATTAGCTGTACAACAGTGATAAGGACACCGTGGCTACGGTCGTTCAGGAGGCCGACGACGCGGTCCACGAAGTCCTCCGCCATTTCAGGAACCTTAGCGAGGCACCTCGCCATGGCGAGACACGCCTTCTTCCTCAGGTAGGGCTTGGAGCTGCTCAAGTGCTTGTCAACCTCAGGAGCCAAGTCCCTCGACATGTCCGCCGTGGCAAGATTTCCCAACCATGGCCGGCAACAAGGATCCGC
>JALLBE010000719.1:0-16077 GCA_036939795.1 Thalassiosira mediterranea
CTCCTGCTCCCACCACCACTTCCGTGGTGCCGAGCCTCGTTGTCGCGTCGCCCCCCTGCAGGCCTCGTAGATTGGCCGGTTGACCACCCAGATAGCCACCGTCGCGCAGCGGACGGCGATGTACTCCTTCATCGTGCGCATGCCGCATTGCCATCTACCATCCACCCTCCTCGGCTTGTGTTCCTCTATTGTTTTGTTCTTGTGGGTGTAGACAAAGCTGTGGATCATTTTAGCGGGGCAGATATAAGTACCATGGATAATGATGTATCCTTGTCCTTTGCTTGTCAAAAATATTTCTTGGGAGATTTTTTGTTGTTGTTTTGTTGGGTACCAAAAACATAATCATAACCCCAGTGCTGTCAGTGCTGCCAGTGTAAATGTAGGTTCATAATGCAGAATCTGCAGAAAATATGAGTCGTTTGGCAGATATATATGCCAACACCTTAGCACCAACACATACAGGTACAGGAAAACTCATTAGACATACTATGTGAGTCTGCATCTATGTGTCATGCTATCATTATCATCTAGATCTAGACTGTTTAAGAACATATGTTAGAATGAATCCACACATCCCGTGGATCTGCAGATCCGATATGTCAGCTGTCCCGAGATCACAAATCTCAAAATGTGTAGATCCGTAAATCACAGATTTACAAACCACACAATGGGATTTCAATATGCACCGATCTGACCAAAATATTTCATGTGATATCGCAGATTATCACCTGTAGACCAAACTTTCACGTCATTGTTATGTGATCACGGCTTCAAAGCATGATAATGGGAATCGGAGATGTGAACAATCACGGATTTGTAGATCTGCGATATGTACTATCACTATCACGGATCTACAGATCTGGGATGTGGGCGCGATGACGCAGATCTGCGCATCTCGAATATCGATATCGAGAGATTATAGCTAAGTCAAAATATTCCACCTGATAAATATTATACAGATTTAGATATCTGCGATTGTTCAACGTCCCAAAAGCACAAATCATGCACCAGTTTGCGGATCCAGGACCGGGATGGCTGACATAGGCTGACATATCAGATTTGCAGCTCCATGGGATTTGTGGATTCGGTCTAACACATACGACAATTACAACGACATTGATAACAATGTATCCAACATAAGAACCAAACGTGGGCGTGGGCCAAGGAGACTGCTCTAAACTCCACAACGATCAATGGTTCACATAACCATAGGCTATGTATCATAGGCCCCATGAACATGAATATCAGTATAGTATAATAATAATAATAATAACTGTAACAGTAACAGTATAATACTAATACAAATACCAGTTACAACATCAGTACAATACAAGTGCAGTAACAGTATCAGATAGCACAGTTTCATCCAGAACAATCCGAGCAGAGGTGCCAGGACTACATAGTGCTAGTGTTAGTGTGCTATTATAATATATATTGTTTATGATATTGGTATTGGTTAGCAGGTTGTTCCCCCAGCCCGTGCTCCGAATTGGCCCCGACATTGCCCCCACTGCCACCACCGAACTTGTCTTGATCCTGATCCTGATCCTGATAAATGGGGGCAACCACGATCAGGATCATGAGAGATCAGAGAGCGGCACATGGCACACGACACATAGACATACCACACCTCTCTCGCTCTCGGTTGTGCAAAAACTCTGATTCTACCATGCATGACTCTACCCAGGCCCAGGCCTTTGCTTAACACTCGATGCATCGTGCCATCAATGTCAATGTTACATATCTACAATGCATGCTTGCAACAGGGGGATCATGGATCATTCACTGTGTTTCCCAACACCTACCCTGTTGAGTTCTAGAGGTTTATTTTGGATACAAAAATGGACCAACTCCATACCTCTAGTACGTGATGATGAAATACCGAACTCCTCCATGAAAATCTATTACGTTACGTGATGATGAAATAGCGAACTCCTCCATGAAAATCTACTGAATATGTCAATAAATGATGGCGGGAAGCCAGCGCCACGTCGAGAAGCAACTCTATCTCCGCGCGTTGCACGCACGCACCGAAGGTTGCACACATTCGCCACACAAAAAAGCAATGACAGGCTTGATGACAGCGCTTCAAAACGCTTCCTGAAGCCCCATCCACGCACAGGCGGGCCACAGGCAGAAGATGAGCGAAGAGCGAACCCCCTGCGATCAATCGATTGCACCCACACACCTGCACTTTCGACTTCACTTGCCGTTCCCGAAGTGGAAGAGCACGGCAACCCAACCCCTGACTATCGAGCAATCAAACCATAACGGCGACACGGTCATCGTCCGCCCAGCCCCTGGCCCAGCCTTCGCACGTACCCAAAACGATTTGTGATGGCAGCCTGGCGGCATTGCACATCGTGCCTACAGTCATAATTGGCGTGCAACGACAACGACTCTAACGGCTGATTCTCTTCTGGAGAGGCCAAGGCCAAAACCAAGGACGCTTTCGTTGGACTCGAGCGTCGAGCTGGACGTGCCACTGTTTGGGTCCGAGTCCAGACGCAAAAGAGTAAGACCACCGTCGGAAGGTCTGGCGGTGAGGTAGGCTCGACGCTACGAGCGGCTTCATCGAGGGTGCATTCAAGCATTGGTGCTTTCGTCTTTCATCCATCGGCGACGCACAGCGCTCGTGATTATTGCAACGAAGGTCAGCTCTCCGGGTTCAATCAGAGAACTGTAAGTTGGCCGAGGGAATTATTCGCGATCATATCGCAGTACGTGATGAAAACGCCGAGAGTTCCTTGCACACAATCGTAGACCGCTCTGAGTCAGGCAGGGCAGGTCTTCGGACTTTCGAATC
Source organism: Thalassiosira mediterranea (assembly GCA_036939795.1). NCBI lineage: Eukaryota > Bacillariophyta > Thalassiosirophyceae > Thalassiosirales > Thalassiosiraceae > Thalassiosira > Thalassiosira mediterranea. The sequence goes on from JALLBE010000719.1 coordinate 2,807, forward strand.
GTCGTGGGCGTCATCGACGTCGATAACGACATTTTTGCAAAACGATGCCACCGCGGCCAAAGGGTCACACGACCCTCTCCGACCTCCTCGCCGACGATGTACGGGACTACTTCCTACGCGAGGGCGTGTCCGACAAGCCATTTTCCGAGGGTCGATCACACAGCGAAAACGAATACGCGAGGCGTCGGCCGGCCCCTCCTCCGGGGAAGGCGCAGTCCGACCGGCCGTTTCGATACGCTCCTGCGTCCACGGCTGCGGGGGCGGCAGATGGGTCGTTTCGAGCAGGCTGGGGCGCCGGCAAGGCTCCTGCATCGGACCATGACCAGAATGGACAGAACTACAAGCAGAATCGGCAGCAGCAGCAACAACAACAACAGCAAAGTCTCGATCAAATTCATCGCAGGCACAGCAGTGACAGCCTCTCTTTTCGCCAGGACAATGCCATCCCGCCTCAGACGCACAGAAGGCATGGCAGTGGCAGTGGGTCCTTCCACTCCAGGGGATCGGCTGGGTCTTTACGAAGGAGAGAAGTATCGGTGGCCGATGCCGAGTTCCTGAGACGGTACGCCGAGGAAAAGGAGAGGACGAACCAGCGGATGTCAGCCGCACGTCCCAACTGGGGGCTGAACAATATGACGTCGGCTGTGGCACCAAGGGATGCCGTCCCGGCGGCCTCGTTCTCCCACTCAAAAGGACAAGGTCAACCCTGGTGCGTTAACAACAATGGCAAGAAGGAGGATTTTGATAGCAGGCCGTACCATTCCGTTATGGCTTCCCCCCGACCGCCAACAGTGGCTGGTTCACACAGGCCTCAGCTGCCCTCCATAGATGCTGACGACTGGGAGGAGGACGATCGGATAGAACGCAGGGACAAGAGGAGAGAGCAGCGCCGGGCAGAGAAACGGCTGAGGAGCTGCTCGACAGGTGGCAGCATGGATGCTGGTAATAGCAGCTCACAGAGTGGGATGTTGGGTTCGAAGAGCGAGGGGAACCTTAGCGCGGTCTACAGTGGCGGAAGCGGCAATACCAGCAATAGCAGCAGCCCCCATGGCTCGGATACGAGTGGCACCAGCCGCGAGGGTTTCCGTGTGGTGAATGGAGCTGCCAACAATGCCGGAATGATGGCGGCTTACAATGGAATGGTCACTCCAGGTGGTACTACTTATCGGCCACCACCTGCCAGTTTGGCTGCGGGACATATCACCCCAGGCACTCGTGAGAGTGTGGCAAGCAGCACTCTGTGCTACAGCACTGGATCATCACAGCTCCATGGCGCTGCTATCACACCGATGGACACTCCCTTCCATGCAAGGGAAGATTCCATGGGAACGTTTGTGCGCATGATGAGCAGCACTGGCAGCTTGGGTGGCACCACGACAGGGGACAGCGAAGTCGGCAGCCGGCAGCGGCAGGAGAGGCATCCACACTCGGGTACGAATGAAGACTCTGAAGCAAGCAGTGACAAAAGAGGACACATCAGGCCACTATCATATCTGTCAGCGTCGTCGGACAGTGGCAAGAGCGGGGACGAGAACGGGGAAGACGATGCTGGCAGTTTTGCCCCCATCATGCCATCATCATCTGGTGTAACCAATCTTACGTCGCCTCACAGTTCGAGTAGTGGAACAGGCCGCTTCCCGTTCCAGTTCTCAGAGTCACGCATGTCCAGTACCACTGATGGCTCTTTGCAAGGATCATCAATACTTGACTCGTCAGTTCCATCTAGCGGAGATATGAGGTTCGCAAGGGTCAACAGTCAACGGGGAGCGACAAGCAATGGGTTGGAGAGGGGCGCAATGGGCGGCGAGTATCACCAGCATCAGCATTTGCATCCGCCACAATCGTTTGAGGATGAGGAGACGAGCGATGGCAGCTATGATAGCGGAAACGAGCATAGCGATGAGAGCAGCTACACGTCACATAGCTATGACAGTGATTCTTCATCCCAAGCATCTTCAGACTGGGGTCGACCCTCTCGTCACCAGAGGAAAAATAGGTCGAACACAAATGAGGCAGGATGGGAGCCCGTGAACTTCAAGTCGCCAGAGAAAGGAGATATTGAGAGTAGAGGTGCCACGCCCAGCGAGCGAGTCAGCCTTACAGCTGGCATGAATGGCAGAGGGGGTAACTATTCGACGATGGAGACAACCCGCGCGTCAGGTAAAAGCAACAGAAAAAATCACAGAAAGATCAGAGTCAACCGCAAGGGCCACATATCGACAGGAAGGCGCAATCGACGGCAATCAAGGGGTAGGTCGAGCAATGACATGCCCCTTCGTCTGGACGATGCGATAGATGTCCTGTTAGAGAAAATGAATGATGCGTTGATATTGATGGAACTGTTCATATCGAACATGCCAAGCCTGGTAGGGTCGTTGGCGCTTGCGTGGGCATCACTTGGAGTTGATTGGTTCAAGGTAAGAAGTTGTTGCACATGGCAAAAACCTGAGATTCCAATAACCTCCTTCGGATGAATTCATTCATCTATGTTTTTTTCAACCGTCCATGCCAGTGGTATGAAGAGACGTTCGATGGGTGTACGCCAGCTGCATTCCACAGCAGAGTGTGAGTGGTTGCATGCAAATATATTGTCTTGTTTTGCGCATTTGTGTCACTTAACCTCCGTTTATGTTCACACACTTTGTTCTTGTCCCTAACAGCTGCGTATTTCCAGAGTTTCCTGGATGCTTTGCCTGCGACACAAGCCTAAAAAGCTACCAGTTCGCGCTCATGTTTCACTACCTGTGCAGCACTATTGCATTCATACTGAGTAGCTTCCTCTTGGGTAAGATAATGATTGCTTTCCCAGTGGTCAGAGATGAGCTCGCGAATCCTACCACTGCCGCCCCACTGGGTCTGCTGTGTATGGCGCTCGAGAAAGTGTTTTCTGGAAACTTCGGCTACATCGGTGAGGGCATTGCTTTCGCTGCATCGGGAGTTCACACAGCAGTATTTGGCTGGTGAGTTCATTCTATGTCTCATGCTACTTCTGACGTAAACGAGGGGTGTCAACATTTACTTTTTGATGCCAACATCTCTGTGTCGCAGGTTCATCTTCATCTCTGTGGTTTACAAGACACTGCCAGAGCCCTCGTGGTTTTCTAACACTACAGGCATAGGCCTAGCAGCAGCCAAAGTTTGGACCTACTGGACACCTGGAGGGTACTTCCTTCAAGGATTAGCACTCCTAGCCTTCGTTATGTTTTATGTTGTGTCATTGTATCGAATCCACACAAACGAAAAGATTTCGGCACCGGTACGGACTCTTAGTTATTTGTTTCTTGGAACACTTCAGTCTAGTTTGATCTCGTTGAGCTCATTCTCTCATTTCTCTTCTGCGTGGTTAGGTATGTTGGGTCCAGCTGAGCTGTCCAGCAGTCGTCTTGTATGGCGCTACAATATTCAGCCAGCCGGGAAGCGACGAGGACGTGTATGCACTATTGGTCGAAGAGAATAAGGAACACTTTTACATGATCCACAATCGGTACTACATGCCCATGATGAACACACTCTTCGCATTTTGCTTGGTATCTATGGCGTCGTCGCTGTACCTTCTGAAAGTCAAGTGGAAGTCATTCCGAGAAAAGGCGTTCAGCCCAGCTCATGTGAGCTTCGCTGCGCCGCTGGTCTCCCACGCAAATGCCCTGCAAGCATATCGTTCTTCTTTTCTCAAATTTTCAACTACGCCGCCCGGCACGCCGTTCAAGGTATGTAAAGTGCTTTAATTTCACAGCAAAGGTGTGAAATGAGTGGTGCTCTTACGTCCTGGAATCTATCTGCTTTCCCTCCCAAACAGCTTTGGCTTTACCGATACTGGGTGCTATGCATAGTTTGCTCAACAGTGCTGGTTTTTGTGATGACATACAAATTTTTCGCACATCTTCCGGGCTGGTGCAAAATAGACGTGGAAGACGACGAAATGCCGCCTGACCCCGAGGACACCATTATCACCCAGCTGCTACAAAATGGGGAGGCGAAGGACGAGTTGAAGCAGAACTTCGTGAGTGCCGCAGTGCTGCAGGCGAATGAGTCGGGAGCCCTCGTGCGAGTCATGCGAGATGGAAGGTGCGAGTGCTATGCATAGTTTGCTCAACAGTGCTGGTTTTTGCTCCCCACTTTTGCATTGAAACCAAGTTCATCCAATTTCTCTTCTCCTTCATAGGATGAAGTATGTGAGATCACGGCGGATGCCTAGCATTGGTTTTGAGTAAGTCTTTTCGTTGACTTGAACAATTGTTGTGATTATCCTGTTTGGGCCGGTGGCTCATTTCCTATTGTCACCCTTCAGCCCTATCCTGAATGTGTCAGAGTTAATGTCAGAGCGCGAACGCCTATTGCAGCATGTTACATATTCCGCTGACCCGTCTCGATTTGGAATGAACAGCTTTGACGATGTGATTAATTGGGATTCTTTCCGCGCGGCCGACCGCTTACGCCCATCGTCTGGGCGGCAGCGACTCAATTTCCTTTCATTTGATGCATCTACGATGATGCGTGGGGACCAGATGAGTCGTTAGTAGGACATGGTCGTTTCAGTTTTGCTGTTAGATTATTTCGAACGACCTTGTACACGTGATCGATAAATGTTGTGGAAGGGTTGACACTCAAATTAACATAGACATAGATTCAAGCAACCGACTGAGCAGATGTATCAACCTCGTCTATCCACACAGATACCCTCATTCCCTTGTGCCCACAGAGGCAATAGATGCAAAAAAGTTGCACTTCTAGCCGCAACATGCCTAAGGTACCAACATCAAACAGAGAATGCAGTGACGAATGGGGTAAAAATGAGCCAACACATAGCAGCAACCTTATCGTCTTTATTGTCGATATTATCATTCATATCTCACACGAGGCACGGGAGAATAATGAAGCCATCTCAGAGGCAGACAAAAGTTAGCTCACTGCGGTGTAAGAAATGCTTAGCAAAACTTCCACTGGCCACCATCAACGCCAAATTCGCTTTGGCTGTCATTGTTCAATCCCCTCGCAACATCCCAGATCGGATATAATGAGTGTAATGATACGGCAATTGCCATGACATAATGCTGCGCGCCCCGAAGGATCGCAGACAGATGATGCACAATGGCAGATAGGTATATTCCAACAGGCAAAGGCCGTCTTCCAACCAGAATACATAGGCAAGTGAAGGTAAACCAACTACGGTGCGCGGCGTCTCCATCGTACCTCCTCGTTCAGAATGCCATCATAGCCTGCTCTACATGTCCAACAGTGCCGAGGGCTTTCCCGAGACCAAATCGTCGTACTGAATTTGTAGAGACTTCGTCTGCTTCGCCAACTCCACCGCCTCCTCCCTCACGTCGTCGGGGAGGTTTTCGAGGCCGTCGTTTCGCTTTACTAATGCCTCGAGCTCGTCCACGAGTTCGAATATCCTGTCTGCAATGTAGAGTTGGAAGATGAGAGTTCAATTGAAGGGTTGGCGGAAAAGAGAAGCGGAGAACTGTGTGCGCCGCATACCTTCCACGGATTCCGCCAGCATTGCACGCTTCGTCCTCTCGTTGACGTCCAGCTTCCGTATTTCATCGGCCCCGGCGATGCTGGCCATTTCCATACGCTGTTCCTGCTTTTTCTGGGCGGGGGACTGCTGGCCTGCCTCGACGCCGTTGTCGTCCTCACCGACGGAGGACATGGCCAGTGACGACGAGCGGACGACGAGCTGGAGGCTGTCGCCGATCACGGGAGTAGGTGCGAAGGCGCTGGAAGTTGCACTCGCTGCGACGAGAGTGATCGCGGCGAGCCACCTAGAGGATCCGAAGTTGAACTGCATGATGGAATGACTCTTTTAACGTAGAGTGGAATGTGGGCACCTGTGGGCACAGTGCTCTTCGTGGTATGTAAGTTATGACACTATTCGCCACCGCCACTTCACGAGATCGTGTGGCAGCATCGTGGCAGATGCCTCAAATGCCCCTCTCTAGCGCATCGATCGGCTGCGGGCCGGGCGGGGGGCGGGATAGTCAGGGCCGCAGCCGCCGCTATCGGCTGCCTCTCGTTCGCGTATCGCGTACGTGGCTCCAGCAATGTTGCTCCGTCCGCCTGTTCCGTGTGGAAGTTGGAAAATGAATATGAGCATTCTGCCGCCAAAACGAGTACTAGTTCCTACAGAATCTACGTCCAAAAAGATCCAGCCAGCCAATCAACTGCCCACAAAATCATTCATTCAACTGCCCACAAAATCATGCGCAAGTCCGTCGTAGCCGCAGCGTGTCGCCGCCGCCGCTCGCCGCTCGCCGCCGCTCGCCGCTCGTATTGTACATAATCGTGATCGTGACGATCAAGTCACCGAGCCTCCCAAGCAGCCCCGGCAACACGTCTCCCGCGCCGCGATAGTAACGGCCGGGTCAGCCTCTGGGGAGTCCAGTGCGGCTGGGTCGAAAGTCTCTTTGGTCTCCTTCCTCTCGTACTCTGTCGTTCAGTCGTCGCGCCCTCCTCCGCTCGGCGATTCTCCATCCCATGCCGATTACGTCAAGTAATATGCGTCGTCGTCCTCGTCGACCACCACTCGCGCGTGCGATACCGGCACTATTAACATCTTGTTTCCTTCTTTCACCCGCCAGTTCGCAACAGCGCGTTGGCCTCGGGGTTGCCATAGGACCAGGTGCCAACAACAATAACGGCAACGGCAACAATGGAGGCGATTTGGTACGAAGGGAATATTACGAACGCCATCGTCCCGCGCGTCGGCCGCGCCCATTCGATGGATTATTCCCCGGCTGTGAGGAAACGAGTCTTTTAAACTTTCTTTTCTAGGTTTAATAAAGATAGAGTGATCACTTTTCTGGAAATCGCCTCTTTGCCAAGTCTAGAGGTAGCCTGAATTGTCTCAGTTTGAGGACCCCACTGACTCTTCCAAGCCGGCTGTGCTTACGGATAGACGGGACGGATCTTCTCTTCATCGTTGCGTTGTATTCGAGCTTTTCGTTACGTTGCATTCGACCTTCTCTTCATGCCACGAAGTCTTCGCTCGTCTGGACCGATTGACGATTTTCAAATCCCTGATATCTCTCGAGGTCGAATCGTTGCTGCTCCTGCTGCCCCTGTTGCTCCTGCTCATCCGAATCCTCCCACCATGGCGACTGCTACTCCTGTTGTTTGGAGCGAGAATCCCAATCAAGGGGACTTCAATCCTGGAACCAAGGTCGGGCGCGACACTTTCGAAAAGAAATCAAAGGGCCTTCCTGAAGACAAGCGCTTGACGCTCTCTCGAAAGCATGCCGATGAACTTCGTTTGTTACTTGATGCAAAGGCTTCGGATCTGGGCAAGGTTGTTACGAAGATTCCGATTGCATTTGATGGTGCTGGTAACGCTACGGCGCATGCCAATCTTCTCGAAGATTATTCGGTACTTACGCTAGAACGTCTCCAACGTGAAGCCATCAAACGCTACGGTACTGAGATTGCTGAGACCGATGCGATTACGGCTGCTGCCTTCGTGAAGCGTACGCTTGACATGAGTCTCGATGCTGACAAGAAGACGTTCTTCAATCGAGTGGATGGCAACGTTGTTGCGGAGTTGATCAAAAACATTTTCACTCCCCAAGCATACGCGGCGCTTCTTCTTGAGTCGAACAAGTTCTCTTTCACCGATGCAACCACTGGCAACGTTTCTCATGATGGCCCGACGATGCTCTACCTTGTTTTGAGCAAGATGGATCCTGCTGTCATTGTTGGAGTCGAGGTGCTTCGTGCCAAGCTTGAGACAATTCGCTTGCACGAGTACAACAACGACGTTGGTGCTCTCTGCGATGCAATCGAGAACCTGCACAACAAGATTGAGAGGAAGGGCAAGACATGTGAATCGATTCGTCGCTACGTGATTACTGCTCTCGGCTCTGGTCCCAACGCCAAGTTCAACACGTTCATTGATCGTATCAACGACGACATTGAATCCGGTACCGGCGAGTTCAAGCACTTTGGCTGGTCGGACATCATTGCCTCGGCTCGTACCAAGTACACGAACATGGATGCCACTGGTGATTGGAACAAGGTCGATCCGAATACTGCAACGATGTTGGCGTTGACCACCCGTATTGCTGAGCTCGAAGCCCTCAAGGATGCAAAGCCTGCTCCCTTCGTGAATACCACTGACGGCAAGACGTCTGGTGGCGCTCAGAAGGAAATGCTCGGCGGTGTTGACAAGTGGCGCACGATCAAGCAAGGTGATTCTATCGTTCAGAACGGCAAGACGTACTACTGGTGCCCCAAGCACGTTCATCCCCATGGACATTTCAATGGCCTCTATTGCCTTCACAAGCCTGACGAACATGATGATTGGAAGGCCAACAAACGCCCTCAGCGCAACCAACAGCGTAATCAGGGCGGTGATACCAACGGCAATCAAGGCAACTCTGGTCCTGGGAAGAAACTCCTGGTCAACAACCGTCTCAAGGAAGTGCTTTGCTCCCAGTTCATGCTCTCTGATGATGATTACGAGAAGGTCTGCAAAGAATGTTCCGCCCCGGAAAACTAGAAGGCCCGAAGCTTGGTGCCTGGCATAAATTAGGATTCATTCTGATCTTCCTAATTACTGCCGTGCTTCGAATGGCCTATAACTTCCTGCACCCACATCAAACTCCCTTCATGTACACGACTGGCAAAACGATCTACCAAGTTGGACAGCATCTTTGCACTTACATTGACTCGAGTATTGAGCCTACTGCCAAGAAGATCTCATGTCTCTGGGCGCACATGATTACCTTTATGCTCACGATCTATACGACGACTGCAGAGTTGGTGACAGTTTGCTTACCTTTGACGACGATATACTTCATTCTGGTTGCTCTTGGTTGGTTGCAGCTTCTCTTTTACAAAATGGATTTCTGGCTTCGATACACTCATATTCTTTGGTCAGCCCCTAGGCGATCTTTATGGGAAGTTCTTTCAAGCGGTGCTCATTCTCCCCCTATTTCGGTCAGAGATGAAAATCGACGTAGAACAAAGATTCGGAACAGCATATCTCTATTGAAATGGGATATCGGTACAGATATCGACAACAACAACGAACGTATTCAGTCTGCATGGCGCACTGCTACTGCTTTCTTTGGGACTTGCCCACACGTCTGGAATGTTGTTACAGCTCTTTATTGGATGTCTCTTATTGGCGTTGGAGTTGCCTACTTTTTGGGCCGGCTAATTCGGCACAAGTTTGGATATCTCCCTACCCCCTCCCCCGATTGTTGCTCTGCTTCGACTTGTGCTCAACATAAACATGGGACTTCCTATGGTTGTCGAGTACCAAGACGAGCTTACAAGTTTCGTCGGAAATTGGCTCGAACTCTGCATACTTCAGACTTTCAAGCTTTTACAACCGTCTTGAACGTGGACGAACGTCTCGCCAAGGTTCGAGCAGGTACAATTACCACATTTGACTCAGATTCTTCGAGCATTGTGTGTGACAATAGTGCAAACGTGTCGATATGTAATGACCGATCGATGTTCGTTGGTGAGCTTCAACATGTTGCACGTCATAAAGTCGCGACCATACACGGTCAAGGTCAACCAGCCTCGGGGCTTGGTACCGTTCGATGGACATGGCGCGATGACGAAGGCAAACAACATACATATGACGTCGAGAATGTCTTGTATTTTCCAACTTCCCCGATTAATATCCTCAGCGTTACGAGCTTTGCCGAGCAGCTTAAGGATATGAAGGGTACGGGAATTGAGACGCTGTGCCGGGAATCTACGTTCTTTTGGGAGAATAGAAAGTACCGGCGCCACATTCAGCATCCTGCTTCGAACTTGCCCGAGATGCCTATCAATGATGGTTTCTCTTTAGCAACGTTGTATCGAGCTATGGTTACTAAAATTGTGGGCACAAAAGTCTCCCCTCAGTATAGCTGCTGCCTGACCAATCTGCATGATGATTTGGATAGGCCTCCCAAAAGTGTCTTCTCAGCATCTGATCTGAAAGCTGAGCTCTTTGAGATCGGCGAGACCGTGGTTTATTCCAAGAATGGATACACAGCTCTTGTCAAAGTCAAAGAACTGAAGCTTGATGATGATTGCTTTTTGCATATACGTGTCAAAGATGGAAGTGATGATGAATTTTGGACAACGAGGGAGTATCTGCGATCTCCTGATAATCCTGATATTGGATGGATACCAGCTACTGTTCCTGAGTATGCTCGAGTTACCCAACATTTCACGGAAGCTGAAATTGAAGCAATTCGCTCTCCAACTACTTTGTCTCCTCTTCAACAAGAGTTTCTCAGCTTGCATTATAAATTGCTGCATTTACCATTCTCGGTTATGCTTCGGATGTCCAAGTTGGGAATTCTACCTGGCCGTTTCACAAAACTACGCAATGACCTACCTCCATGTGTCTCCTGTTTGTTTGGACAGTCTCATCGTCGACCTTGGCGGAGCAAGACCTCAAGTTTTTCTACTGGAGGCGTGCTACGTGGCCCTGACGTTGTCAATCCTGGTCAGACAGTAGGCGTTGACCAGCTTGTGTCTGCTCAGCCTGGACTTGTCCCTCAGGACAAAGGACAGATTACGCGTGCGCGTATTTGGGGTGCAACTGTGTTCGTTGACCACGCTACCAAATGGATCAAGGTACACTTGATGCAGGATGCTACGGGCGATGCAACACTTGATGCAAAGGAAGCTTTTGAGCACGATTGTGTTGTTCGTGATATTGATGTCAAGCACTATCATGCTGATAATGGTCGATTCGCGGAGACTACTTTCCAACGTGATTGTCGAGGTAAAGGCCAGCACCTAACCTTTTGTGGCGTGGGTGCTCACCATCAAAATGGTGTCGCAGAGAATTCAATCAAGCAACTTACGCTTTGTGCGAGGACCCTTCTCTTACATGCTCAACGTCACTGGCCTGAATACATTACGACGATGTTTTGGCCCCTTGCACTCCTTGCTGCTGCTGACAGAATGAATCATTTACATGTCGATGCTGATGGAGTCACTCCAGAAATGAAGTTCTCTGGGACACGTGGTCAGACTACTCGTCTCAAGAATTTCCATACCTTTGGCTGCCCGGTTTATATTTTGGATCATCGTCTTCAATCTGCTGGCGGTGCAGGACCTCCAAAATGGGATCCACGAGCACGCCTAGGTATATATGTCGGGCATTCGCCTTCCCATGCTGGTAGCGTTGCCTTGGTACTCAATCCTAAGACGGGTCTCATATCTCCTCAATTCCACGTGGTTTTTGATGATGATTTCAGCACCGTCTCCCATCTTCGAGCTGACACGGTACCATCTAATTGGGCGTCTCTCGTAAGAAACTCCAGAGAAAAATCATTTGATGGCTTTTATGATGTTACGAAAACCTGGTTTGAAGGCGCCTCTGATCCGTCAGCTGGTACCGAATTGCTACCAGCCGAACGAGATAGCTCAGACGTCATTGATTCTCTTATTCGCTCTGCAGATTCCAACCCTGGTTCTGCTAGCACATTGCCTCCCGAGGGAGAGCTGCCTACGCAAGATCTTACTCAGGTTCCAGCTATTGGCTTCGATACCTTGCAGAATGATACTGAACCAGGGCTTCCATTTGTGACCCATGACGATTCCAGCATGCCTCCTATTGTGGATTTTGCAACAGCAGGACTTCGACGTTCATCACGTGTACGATCACAGCCAGATCGTCTCACCTTTACATCAATTCTGAGATCCATATGTGCGTTTGGCACAATCATTCTAGCAACTTGGTCGCCTGACCCTAGTTCAATGCACACTTTTGCTCAGAACTCTGTTTTTACTGCTGTGAATGCATTTCATGCCGCCAATCAATGCTTCGATGGTACTAGCAATTGTCTCCATCATTTTGCTCTGTTGGCAGGAAAAGAAAATAACGAAACGTACACTTTCCGTCAAATGTTGAAGCAAGACGATCGCTCTGACTTTGTCACTGCTATGCAAAAAGAGATCGAGGATCACGAAGGTCGCCATCATTGGGACGTCGTACCTCGCTCCTCTAAGCCAGCTGATGAGAAAACAATTATGGGCATCTGGTCTTTCAAAAGAAAACGGTTTCCGGACGGTCGCTTGAACAAGCACAAGGCCCGCCTTTGCGCTCACGGAGGAATGCAAACTTGGGGCGTGAATTATTGGGAGACTTATGCTCCGACCGTTAATTGGATCAGCGTACGATTTTTGCTCATTGTTGCTGAAATTTTGCAACTTGAGACTCGAGCTATAGACTTTGTCTTAGCATTTCCCCAAGCAGAATTAGACGTTCCTGTTTACATGGAACTTCCAGCAGGAGTCTTTTTGGCCGGTCATGAGAATGATAGCTCTGCATATTTGCTTCGTATCAGGATGAATTTGTATGGCTTACGTAACGCCAGCTATAACTGGCATCAGAAGCTAAAAACAGCCCTGGAAGAGCGAGGATTTGTGGAGTCCTTATCAGACCCATGTGTGTTTTTGAGCAAAAACATGGTGATTTTGCAATACGTTGACGATTGCATAATCATATCTCGTGACGGATCTGCGATTAAGGATTTTATCAAATCACTTGGAGATGGACCTGAAAATTTTGTGTTCACTGATGAAGGATCAATGAGTGCATATCTCGGCGTAGAAATTACGAGATTGCCAGATGGTCAAGGTTTCACTCTTACTCAGCCGTTTCTGATAGAAAGAATCATCAATGCACTTAATTTCGATCCGGGAACTACAAAAGGAGCTCGTGATGGCGTTCCAGCATCTTATCCGTTGCTTTCGAAGGACGAAAATGGATTGCCTCGCAAAGCAGACTGGAAATATCGCTCGGTTATCGGTATGCTTGGCTATTTGCAAGGCACAACACGTCCTGATATAGCCATGGCAGTACATCAATGTGCTCGCTTTAACGCGGACCCCAAGTTATCTCATGAGAGGGCTGTGAAGAAGATCGGTCGGTATCTTTTGGATACTCGAGACAAAGGTATCATCTACAAGCCTGATGTATCGCGTGGCCTGGAGTGTTACGTTGATGCAGACTTTGCCGGAGGATGGAAAGACGGAGATCATTCCAGTCCCGAATCGGTTCTTTCACGCACAGGATTTGTTATCATGTTTGCAGGCTGTCCGATTACTTGGGCGAGCAAGCTGCAGACGGAGATTGCACTTAGCACTACTGAGAGCGAATATATTGCTTTGTCAACATCAATGAGAGAGGTAATTCCATTTCTGAATTTACTGGAAGAGACCTCGATTTTGTTTGGCATCAAGACAGAGCAACCTATCTTCAGATGTGATGTCTGGGAAGACAATGAGAGCTGCATAAAGGTTGCAAAGAGCCC
>JALLBE010000720.1:0-21245 GCA_036939795.1 Thalassiosira mediterranea
CGGTCCATCGCGGTGCGGGCCCAATGTCGCGATTCGGGCTGGTTCTCTCAAAAACTGCGTCTTAAAACGTCACACGAGGGCATTATTTCAATTTCGACCGCTTTTGATGATTAAGGTGTCTATCAACTCGTCGTACTCACCTGATTACACTGTGAAAGTTTCAGCTAAAATATTGACCACTTCATGCGCCTAACATCTAGCTCAAAGTAGCCGAATAAATGCTTCGGAATATGCGTGTATGCTGGACGCTGTGGACAATCATATACAACCTTCCCGTGCTTATCAGCCCCCCCAAGCAGCCTGCCCCAATCTGCCCACCCCCAAGCTGCCTCTAGAGAGGTACATACCTCTCGTAGCCCAAACATGCCTGCCCCAAAATGCCTCTCAAGCTACCAGCTAAATAATATGTCCTTTGCAGAAAAATATCCGTTGACGCCGGATATGACACATCACATGCACAAAAACATCACAAATTGCATCGTACGATCCGCTCGTCTCTCATTGCGGCTTTTCCAGTTCCAGCGCACGCCTGCCGCCGCCGGTGGCCAAACCTAGCTACCCGCCGATGGCGATGGACCTCACAGAGGGTCTGGCTGCGTCGAAGCGGCCGCTGGGGGGTGCCTCCGGCCCGAGTGCCTCTGTCGTCTTTGATGACGACATTGATTGCGCCACTGTGCACTGCAACTGGAGTAGCTAGTAGATGTAGATAGCTAGTAGCAGCAAAGCTTAGATAAACGGGCACATCGACCGCCCCAGTGGTCAAATAAGTTAACACTCAATTCAACCATGCTAAGATGAACATGTTTTAGTGCCTCGTGCTCGTGGCTCTTTGTCTCGGTGCTATAGTCTATAGTCGATAAACCTTCAATCGGCGGACATCGAAGCTCCGCGACCGCCTTCGACTGATCACACCGAAGCTCCCCGCAGCCAACGCCGCAACAGCGCCGCACACAACTGCCATAAAGCCAACCCCTGTCCCAACCTTGTCGTCGTGAGCGATCCGCTGACAGCGCCGGCGCTCTTGGCTCTTGGGATTGGGAGCAATCGATCGGGGCTAAGTCTGAGGCAAAATGCCGTAGGCAAAGGAGCCGATGTTGCGTTGTGTCTAGCTGTGCAAAATCGCGCGGGAAGGCAGGTTGTCCGTTGAAATCCAAAGGACATGTTTTATCCAAGCAAGAGCAAGCTACCTACCCGCCCCAGCTAGCTGCCCAAAGCTAGCAGTGCACTTGTATCAACTCTCGTAATCCCAGTTGTTGCCTGCCACGCATTGACCTGTTTTTGTTTTTTTACATAAACATCTACTATCCTACGTATAAAATGTATGACCTCTCTAGGTAGCGCTCACACATACAGTAGGTTGCTATCAGAAAAGACACAAGCCCGCCGGGGGGTCATTTGGTCACTAGAAAGCTTGTACAGGTGGTACAGGCGCGCGGGTGGAGCTTGGGCGGAGCGAGGGGTTCCCATTTCCCAGATCCTAAATTTTGGAGGCACATTGTAAAACTTGTTGGGCGTTTCTGAATGCATTTTGTGCTATGTAGCTATCATTGCTATGTATCATATTCTCCCTAAACACATGATCACAACAAACCCGAGTGAGCATGTTGCTTGCGGTCCGTCTGGTATGGTGTATCGTATTGTAGGTAGCGTAGGTATGTATGTACATACATAGGTAGATATGATGAGAGTTTGATGGGACCGTGAATATGTGCATCGCTCGACGATGATTTGGGGGACCATTTTCTGAAAAGATCTTGCCCAAAAATAAAGCACATGTTTTTTGTTGAAATATTTCTCGATTTTTTAATACTGCCCTTTCCTTTCACACGGTGGGTTGCGAAGGCCAGATAGGAGAGATTCCATCTTTCTTTTTCGACTCTGACACTTCGATGTGACAATTTGCTTCAGAGGTACATATCATATCTAGTCTTTTCCGTCGGTCATCGTACATATCGAACCCGACCTGGTAGTAGAGTTAAAATCCGGAGACACGGCATT
This sequence comes from Thalassiosira mediterranea, assembly GCA_036939795.1. Taxonomy (NCBI): domain Eukaryota; phylum Bacillariophyta; class Thalassiosirophyceae; order Thalassiosirales; family Thalassiosiraceae; genus Thalassiosira; species Thalassiosira mediterranea. Next base: position 1,999 of record JALLBE010000720.1, read on the forward strand.
GAATACCTACCTACATATGTATCCCTTCTGTGCATCTTAATATGATATGTCTCAGGAGTGACTTAGTTGATACACCCCGCAAAACGCATGTCATCGCGCTTTTCGCAGTATACGGTACCATACATGCGTGCCCCTAAGCGACTGTGCAGTGTGTGTATCACATATATCAACGGTATTAAAACGGCACTCAATGAAGACGCTGTCTAAGTTGTAAAATTTAACATACATCACCCCACGACTACAAACACACTCACGCACAAAATCGTCCAACCACGGCATTCCTTGCTTTAGGCAGGTCATTACATAATTACCCTTGGGGATAGAAAAACGTCTCTATTGCTCTACACCTCATCAGTATTTTGTATGTAGGTTTGGCCCCACGCCTCTCTCCAGACATCACACTTTCGACCCTCGATGCCTCGATACAATCTCTGGATTGGTAGTATTCCAGGGGGGCATGAACATTATGTCCTCTTGGGGTATGGTAGACATTGCATAGCGTAGCGAAAGCAGAGAGTTCGGATGTGTTTTCGCGAGACTCGAGACCATGGCGCGCGAAGCCGAGAGCCGCCGCCCTACGTCGCATCATTGATGCTCCCCCCGGCCGTTCCTCGAGGATGCGATGCCACCCAACAACCCTACGATCATCAATCTCTTCGAAGAGGTGGCCACGACGATGGTGAGGGCCTTTTGTAATCGTCGGTTCATCGACTTGGTTCACGCGCCGGCCGAGGGGCACTTCCGCGGTCGGGCCAGCTGGATCGCGGGAAGGGGTTGGTGTGCTCCTTGTTTATCACGAGTCTCATCGTCGCCCCCCTCCTTCATTCTGCAGAACATCTCTTGCGTCGGTCGTAACGTCCTCATTTGATAGGAGCAATCTCGAGCGGCCATGTTCACCTCCGCAAAGAACTTTGCGAGGGCCCTGTCTTCCTCCGCGGGCTCCTCCAATGGCGACCGGGGCCACAAGTCCTCCCGCGGCGACGGCTGGGGCCTCGGAGAGCAGCGCTGGCTCGACGGCCCTCGATTACGAAGCGCTCTGGACGAGTCCACGGCTACCGCGGTCGACGATGACGATGGCGACCTGGGCAACATCGGAGGCGTGGGGGAGGACGACGAGGGTCAAAATTGCGACCCTCTCATGTACAGGATGCAGCACCAGCAGCAGTTCGTCCAAGAGCAAAGGCAACGACAGCTGATGCGACGCCGGCCGAGTCGACGAGGTAGCGGTATGAGGAGCAGTCAACGCGGTAGCGTGAAAAAGGAACGGGATCCCTTTGACCTCTGGGGAAGCCTGACGTCCGAGGAGGAAAGTTCCAAGGGGAAGCGCGGCAGCGGAGACGAAAAGAGCAGGAGTCGCGAGGGGAGCCTCAGAAGCTCCGGAAGCAACGTCGACGTTACGGGATGGGGTTCCACTCCCGAGAGGAGACGGAGCAGCGACACGCTTAGCGACGAAGAATGTGATAACGACGACGAGGAGGACAGTGGAGGGCTGTTCCTTGATTTTGGGGGTGTCACGCCGGTGGATAAGTCCACAAACGGACGTCAACCGAGGAGGAGGTCGACCATAAGTGTAGCATCCGATGCAGACTTGGAAGTTGACTTTGGGGGAGTCACTCCGTTGGGTAAGACAGAGAATGGTGGTGGGGTTCGGAGGAGGTCGACCATAGATATGTCTCCGTGTCCAACTGATCTACAGGTCGAGTTCGGAGAACCAACCCCGGAACAGAGAAGAAGACGCTCAGATCCTCAGAATATTGCACGGGAATCGTATGAGGTTGACACTGAATTTTGCAGGGTCAAGGTCAGGACAGCATTATTTGATGGGAGAGGTGGTGATAGAGGTGGCGATGAGGAAAGGAGCAACTCGTCCTCCTGTCCCACCCACGCTGCCCTAGAGCAGATTCTATCCTCGTTGGAGGACGAGGCTATGAATTCTCCGGAACCACCATCAATAGAGGATGGCATGGGAGCCCGGCGCCCGCTGTCCTCGAATGTCACCGCCCAATCATGTGCCTCTTCACTGTCGTCTCCTACGGAGAAGCTTTTCAAAAGCATACTGCCCCAAGTCCCCCCTCCCGATAGTCTTCACATACAGGCGAAGGTTTCCACAAAGGGCCCATGCGAGTCGAGGCTACCCCGGCGACAAATATATGACCAGAATGAGCAGATACAGCAAGAACAGCGGCAGGGGCAGCAGCAACAGCAACAATTAGCCTTCAAACAGTCATCGTTATTGCCCCGACAACCTGCTCTGCCAGAGTCTAAAGTGACAGCACAACCGCTGTTACCATCACCATCACCATCACCATCAAAATCCCCACCATCACCATCACCATCACCACCTCCACAACCACAACCACAGAAGAAAACACCACCTTCACAATCACAACCACCGAAGAAAACAGCTTCACAAGAGGTGGAAGATCCCAGGCTTGATCAGCTGCGAGAGCAAAGTACAGACGAGCTACGATCCGAGCTGCCCAAGATGCAGGCGCAATCCAAATCCAACCTTGAGAAGTCGTGGGCGGAGACAGAGAAGATGAGGGTCGAGAATGCCAAGCTGGATGACCAGGTGGTCGAGATGAGGATGAAACTGGCATCAGTCAGGGCCTCATCCCGGCCCTCTTCTCGCAGGCCGTCGACGGCAAGCTCCAGCAGCGCGGGGGGACGTAGCAGGATGAGTCTTGGCACCAGCAACCACACGCGATCGTCCCACAAACAGCTGCGTAGGAGACGTACAATCTCGAGCTGCGACTCAGATGATGACCTCATCCATGATTCATTGAGCCTTGGTATTGGCGAAAGTGGCGGCCCAGGGGAAGACATGCAGAGAGCAAAAAGTGCTCATGGTTTCAGCGATTTTGGACAGTCAGAAACTATGGGTGGCAAACAATTTGACAGGTCTCATTCAGTTGGAGCATCATCTCGAAGGAGACATAGCAGGAGTGGTGATGGCACTGGTGCAATCATCCCTGATTACGGGGAAAGCGAGGACTACAAGGTCACGACAGATGCACTCAATGATAAAAGTGGCAGGAGCGGCAATAGATCCAGCAAAGGAAGGGGCGGCAACTTCCTAGCCGGACTGGGACAGAGTTTTCGAAACATTACGTCATCAGGGTGCAGTGTGGGCAGCAGCATAATCGATATCGGATTTGCATTGGATGACGACGACAGCACGAGTGATGGAGATGGCCATGATCGTATTCTCATGGAATTTATGGGAAGGTCTCCCACATCTGTACCTACATCATTTCCCAGGGACGAATCGCCAATGTCCGTAAGGTATGACGGCGTGGATGAGGAAGACGGCGAAAGACGCAACTCAAAGAATGGAGCGTTCACTTCTCCACCTCCCATAGACTACGATGATGGTGGTGGTGAGAGCATAGATGCAAGGAGTGGAGTCTTCTACCCTCGCCCCCATGGCGCCAATGACGACGGCAGTGAATCACTTGATGCAGGAGATCTCATGGAGACCTCTTCCGTTGCTCAATCAGTAGGCGCATTCTCAATGGACGATTTCGATTTTGACCCACTGAAGGAAAGCCCGAATGACCGTATTGAGGCCAGTTCACCTCCTGTGATAGACCAACATCAAGACCGCCGTGGCGGGCTTAAACGTTTGGGATCGTTGAATTCCAAGGGGAAATCGAAAGAAAGACCTGGTGGCTTTACCCGGCGTCCAAGCTTCATGAATCTGTTTGATGGTCATGGATCTCAAGATTTGGAATGTGAGGATGTCCTGTTGCCATTACCCAAACAGCATATTTCTGGTACGCCGCAACAAAGAGCTGCTAGAAGGGCAGCGTTGTTGAAGGCATCAATCAAGGAAAATGAAGATGAGATTGAAACTATCCTCAAGTCTGTCAAATCGCAAGAAGAGGAAATAAATCTGTGCGAGGCAGAGATTACTGAATCAAATCGGAATCAGGATCATAACGAAGATCAGTTTGCAGATGAAAAGACCATTTTGCAGTTGGAGGTTGAGAGGCTGGAGAAACGGGACATGGAAATTGAGACGAGTTTAGATCAGACAGAGGCATTAGAGCTACAGCTACACGGCAGGGAGCATGCCCTTAAATATGAGCTCACGCAAATGAATGAGACAGCTGTGGATAATAAACAGTGTCGAGAAGTATTTGAGTCTATCAGTTACTTTGAAGATCAGTTGAAGGAATGTCGTCAGGAATACGACAGTGTTCAGGAGAGAGCCATCCGCCAGATTTCAGGTGTTCTTGATAGATTTGATGCCATGTGCGTACCGAACATTCCGGGGTGGGAATTGGATGATAGCGAGGACCATGACATATCCGGAAGAATCATCGCACGGTTTGACACTTTGACAGATCGAGAGGAAGAGCTTGTGCAAATGCTATGTGATGACAGTCGCATAGGCTCGTGCAGGTCTTCATTTGGGCTGATGAAACAAAACCTCAGGTCTGTACAACAGTTGCAAGACAACTTGGAGGGGTTATGCTCCACTCTACACAAACGCTTTGCTACGATCAAGATGCTCATCATGAAGGAGGGTGGCGACGAGGATGAGGGAACACATACCACCGAGAGCTCTACAGCGAGTGAACGCCTCTCACTCGAACGTCTATTTGATGAAGCGATGGTGACGTGCTTGGAGGTGACGAAAAGCGGAGGGAAACCAGTTGTTGAGTCCCTCTGCAGTGGACTAGAGCTCCTTAGATATTGGGATAATCTGCTCCAGCCAGACTTCCCTCGCTTGTCGCTGGTCTCACATTCAACTAGCACTTGTGTCGGTGAAGATGGGGAGGATTCTCCTACAGGCAAATTGCCCATTGGGATCAGATTAGAATCAATTGTTGCTACCATGTTGAACGCTCGGGCCGAACTTGTTCGAGTAAAATCGGATGTTTCCAAAGAGGAAGCAAAGTTCCAAAATATGATGAGCAAAGCAGGAATTACCGGCCGCCCCTCGATAGAGAATCAACTGGACCTAAGAATATGTACCTTCCATGGCAGCATGGACGACGAAAGTGATAGGGCATTGGATGCAAAAAGAGTACTTCTCCAGCACGAATCAGGCGAGGATGAAGAAGATCCCAGCCGGCGACCTTCTCAAAAAAGGGAGGTGCCAGCGAGAAAATACCCCTCTTTCGTTGGTCCGATGTCGCAAGCGGGGGATGCGCCTTCGACAAACGCCAACTACTTCCGATTTATTCACGAAGTTCTTCATGGGGAGGAGACAGCGAACAGACAAGCTCTTGAAGATCTTGACGAACAAATACGCGCCGCCGAAAACATGCTAGATGAAAAAGAGTCTCATTCATCCAAACTTGAGTCGCTACAAGGTCGGGCTCGAGAGGAGTCAAAGGCTTATTTGCAGCTATCTCATGAGATGGAGACGAGGATAAATGAGATGTTATTGTCAGGCTCAATGGAAGAGGATTCATTCATGCCCTCACTTGAGTTTATTTAATTGCAAGATGGATGGTTGTATGGAAAGCATCTTGACGAGAGTTGAGCTTCACCACTCATATGACTGCACAAAAAATGATTCACTGACATATTATTATGTTATTGTAAACATAACCTCATACGTACATAGAGACGGCAGCACTGTGTGCTAGTAAGTACACCATGCGATCACTATCTGACACCAACAATATCAATACAGGAAATCCCACTTCCTAACTCATTCAGAGCGCTTGAAGATTTTCTTCATACTATTAACACGGCCTCTGAATTTGCCGGGCGCTCTCGTTTTGGTTGGCATTTTGCTGTATAAAAGAATCGTCTCTGGTTCGGGGATGTTCTGTTTTGCCTTCGCCTCGCCAAGCTGTCTCTTTAATTCGTCAACTTCCTGGCACATGGAGTTAATGGTATCCAAGTTGGCCGAGAGAAGCGAAAAGTCTGAGGGGGTCCTCTCATCAATCATTGGAAGATGTGTTGCCAGTGCTTGAGACTCCGGCGAGAAGACGTTTCCATTGTTGCTAGTTTGACATGCAAATGAATCCATCTTAGCACTGAGCTGCTTTTTCATTTCCATAATTTCATTCTGAAGTACGCCTAACGACTTGGTCAGCGACTGGGAGTTTGCAGGCAAAGTTTGCGCAGTAAGGGTAGAGAAGCCAGCACTTGATGCCTGCGAATCATTTCTTGACTTTTCGTCTGACCAGTAAACTTCGTTGGGCACACCTCCAGGTCCCACGTGGCACGCAGTGGGCAGAACATCATCCATTGCAGCGAAGTTTTGCTGTGTCTTTTCTGATAGACCTCTTATATGTGCTCCTATAGCTGCCAGGGACTCGCGCCAACTCTCTGAATTTGGTATCAAGCAAGACGAGCTCAGTGCTTCTTTTTTATCCGACCCATCGCTTAGTAGTTTGTAGGCATTGGTGTCAGGACTTTCCCTATCCCACACTGCGGTTTGATTAGGAAATTCCTCTTGCGAATCAAGACCGGTGAAGTTGCCTGTGCGAGTTGAGGGTTGCATTGAGTCCTCTGTGTTCGGCGCTCCATTTAACGGCTCTTTAGGCAGCGTCTTGGGAGTCACGCCAGTCGAGAGTGTAATCGGTTTTTCTAACCCCTCAGAGGACTCATGACCATCCACATCTTCGGATATCATCGAGGGTTGTGTAGTGCCATCGTTATCCAACTTATCATTTGATGACACGTGCGTGATTCTTTGTTCCATAGAGTTTTCTCCAGTGGTTGTTGGGGGCGAAGACCTGCTCGTACTTTCACATGAAGGTTCACCTGGCGAAGTGTATTCTTCACCAGACGGTTGAAGACGAGGCAATTCAACATGATCACAGAGCTCGTCGTCATCATCCCGTGCATCAACGTCCCGATTCTTCGGCCCAATTTCGTTTGGCGGTGTGTATGAGCCGGCAACTGAATGCACCTCATTATGAGAAGAATCACATTTTGATGCTGTTGTTTCCTCTGGGGGTGCTGCATATGCCATGGCAGACAAGGGGCCCGGCGAGCCCGCGATATCAGCTTCAACAGATTCAAAAGCAGTGAAGCTTGCATTTATTCCAAGCTTCCTTTCTTCAAGCTGTTTACGAAGGTCATCAGCTTCTCTCTGCAAAGCTACCACTTCCGATCCAGCTTCCTCTGTATCAAATGGCTCTCGATTCAGCCCCCAAGACTTCCTTGTCCTCAACGAGTAGTTGAGTGAGTATGACCACACAAGAAGAATAGCACATAAAAGTAGCACCAAAACTAGCATCAAGCTCTGGATAGAGGACATTTGTTGCAAACCATTTTTCGATTGCATCCACTGCCAAGGGTTGTTGTAGCTTTCACTCATTTCGATAAAGCCCATGTCGTCATAACTGCCCATTCCAATGGAGTCGATGAAATTACAGGTCAAATCTTCCCGGGCTGAACTCGATAAGTCACGATAGTTTTGTATGTGTTTATCACAACGAGCACTCGATGCGTACAAATTCTCACAGATCTCATCAACATCACCATTCTGATTCTGACCATCGCCATAGTTACCCTGGTCACTTGATTTCATGCAGGGAATGCAAATTTGATCAATGGAAGTAGAAAACTGAGAAGAAATGGAAATATACGAAGAGTTGCTCGCTTCAACATCGCCTTGATCTTGAACAGCAATGTCCAACGTCCCAGTCAGATATGGAGCAAAAAGATAATCTTCATCTGTGTAGCCCAGGAAGTCTTCAATGTTGACACCATCAATATATTCATTGCAACCCTCATCAGCGAATACACCAAGGGTGAATGATACTCCATCAGAGCTGCATTGCGGGCCGATATATGGGATGTACCCATCAGTTCCTTGAATCTCAGTGCATCCAAAGTACTCAGTCCAGGAGTCTTCGGCACCATTCTTGCACGCATTTCTGTAATATTTGCACGTGGCATATTCGGGACAGCTTTCATATGGATTGTATCCCAAATCACGATGTAGCCGAAAGTCCTCGTTATCGATATCATCCATCCAAGTTGGGTCATTTCTCTCTTTGAGATTCCTCCTACCTTGCCAATCATTTTGGAGCCAATATTCCTGGTAAACACTGTATAGACAGTCGTCACAAGCATCGCAGTACTTCTGAAAACGTCCATTGTGGTGTTCAGCCTACAGTGTTCGAGCAGTGAGTTCGGTAATTAGTTGTGAGTGATATCGTGCTATCTCAAGGGACGGATAATGAAAAGATTGATGACATCTCACCAAGATGGCTAGGTAGTCTTCAATCTCTAGCATGTACTCTCCGTAATCTGATTGGCAGCCTTTCCCATTGGCGCCACCAACACGAAGTTTATCAAATATGCTCGTGTCTTCCGAATCATATCCAGATGGGATAGTATCGCATTTATCAGCCGGGCACAATCGAACCACAGCAAACCTCTTCGTTGAAAGGACGCTCGATGACCCCTCCTTGGCTGCGAGTTGATCGTCAAATTGACGAATGTTTGCGCAACTGCGATAGGCAATGGAATATTGCGCAGGGTTAAACTCGAACGCGCTGTTCCATTCTGCATCGGCCAACTTCCTGTGATGGGAGCTCTCAATCTCGGTGCCCCCCCTGCGTTGCTCGGACGTACGATGAAAATCCACGCCTCCAGCAAAGATCCCGGGCACCAACGCGATAATAGCCACCAACTCTGGGGGACGCATGGTTTCCTCTATTCCCACGTACGGCTGGAGACTTGGGTTGTGGGGTCCGTACCACACAATACCTCCCCTAACGCCCCTCGCCCCTCCACTCGAGCGCTGCTTGCACCTTGCACTGTCGTCAATTGATCTTGTGAGCACTTTACCGTAGCGTTGATAGCGTGTATGAGGATAGCAGCAAGCAGATAGATGGAGGGGTGCTGTGTGCTGTTGGATGGTTGGATGTGTTGGACTTCGTCCGATGGCTGGAGTGATATTTAATTCAACAAGCATCTCGAATTATATCTAACTTAGTATCTAAGGCATGAATCATAGGATGATTAGGCGATGAAAATCGCAAATCGAGCCATTAATACAAATTCACCATGACAAAGGTTGAGTCAATGTGAATAGGAATCAGTACTGGCGACATTCAATTCTCGCACTTGAACAACACTATGTACTTTTGCTGCCCATGCCCATGGGCGACGCCCATGGGCGACGCCCATAACAATTGTAAGATCAAATGTGCCCACACGCGTGCCATTGTCCTTTTGTACAATACAAGCAACGGAAAATGGAACCGGATGAGGTAGACGGAAACGCCGACGCTGTCGAAGCGAGGACGGATCCGCAGGAAAACAACGGCGATGGCGCAGTGGATGTCGTTGATGGCAATCAGCAGGGCGTGGTCGCTTCCACGCTCGAAATCGGCCCCAAGTTTCACGTCAGCGAGCGAGTGCTCTGCACGGACTCCCAGCAACAGGCTCAGCCCGAGCATCCCGTGGACGCGACGGTCGCCGGGGGAGAGAGTAAGCCGCTGTCACCTCTCTACGAGGCGATAATACGGAAGTCGGGATTGAAGCACGTGGATCCGACGAGCAGGAAAATACTTCCCGAACGTAAGCAGAGAGGGGGACGTCGAGGTCAGAATCAGCAGGCTGGTCAGGACGATGATGCTGCGGGGGACGTCGCCGTCAAGGAATGGTGCCACCTCGTACACTTCCAGGGATGGAACAGCCGGTGGGACAGGTGGATGATCGAGGACGATATCTTTCACGACACCCCAGAGAACCGAGCCAGGGTGAAAAAGGCGGGGGCCGGAGGAGGGAAGTCCAAGGTCGTGAGGACCCCCGCAAAGCCCAAGACGGAGGCTGGCAAAAAGAGGAAGAGACAGAGGTCCAAAAGTGAAGGCGATGACGCCGACGGGGAGAGCTTGTATCAACGAAATTTGAGACTGATCGCGAGGGCGTGCGAGCTGCCATTCACGCTGCAGACTATTCTGGTGGATGACCATGACAATATCACCAAAAGGATCTATCCTCCCCCCAACTTCTTTGGCGGCGACGATTCCTACGGAATGGCTCGGCACAGAGGCATCACGATGTTGCATCGCCTCCCAGCCTCGCTGAGCATATTAAACCTGTTGGGAAAGTACATTGAGGTGAAGAAGAGCGAGGATTTGGAAGAATTTGCAAGGGAGCAGGAGAGACAACGGTTTGCGGATGTAGAGGATAAAGAAAAACAGCAGTCACAGATGGTTGGGGCCGAACATGAAGGGAGAAAAGAGGGCACGGGCGTCGTCGAGAGTGCAGAACCTGGAGAGGCGGCTCCGAAGGACGAGGACGAACGGCGACCGTCGCCAACCTCGTTGAAAATCTTGCCCAAGGAAGTCTTCAAAATGAAAAAGAAGAAGAGGAAGCAATTTGCCCGAGATGTCATTGGTCTATTCGATATCTCCCTTCCGTTATTTTTGCTTTACAAGGAGGAACGCGGGCAGTGGGAAGAATTGATGAATGAGACGACCGCCGACAGAGAAGATGGTGGTGAAAAATCAGATTCAACCAGGCGACGCCCATGCGAGTTTTATGGGGCGGAGCACCTATTGAGATTCGTTGTTAAGCTGTCTTTCATCTTATCGCAGCATGAACCGAAGGAGGCAAAGGCTGGCAAAACCGGCAATACGTACACCGATGTGTATTTGCTGGAGTCGGAAGAGCAAACTCGTGATTTTGCTCACCACGTCTCAGAACTGATCATTTTTTTGCAAAAGAATGTGGACTGTCTGAAGGGAAAGTACTTTGCTGTAGAGTAATTTTAGTTGACCGATGTATGGTCCAATTCACATGTGTCAATTCAAATGTGTATCAGTTTTCCCCTCTCTCAACTGAAACCACCATAGCTCACCTCCTGACTGGCAGACCATTCCTGGCAACCAGCATGAAATATGAATGCTGCGGATTGGCCTCCCTTCCTACATACGAACCAGCCTCTCATCTCCTTTCATAACCACTCCAAGATATTTTTCATGAAAAATGAATCAACCCTCCTTCGACGTCAGCACGAACAATCCCATCATCCCCACCAAGACATATTTCAGCACAGGATAATCGTTCAGGGCGATGGTGACCATCCCCACGTACCGCAGCGTCCCCACGGCCTTTCCCAATATGTCCTCCCTCTCCAGCCAAAGCTGTCCCGGCGCGTACAGCCCCCTGTCGTCGACGCGGTTGTTGTCCCCCTTCGTCAACAGCTCCACCTTCCCGTCGGGCTTCTCGTGCACCTTAAGTATGCGGTGGACGATGGGAATATCTCGGTCCCTAATCTTGAACACCACCACGTCCCCCACGTCTACGCGCTCCACGGAGTTGTTGAGGAAGAGGATGTCACCGCGCTGGAAGGCGGGTTCCATCGAGCCGGAAAGAACGACGACCACCGGTGACTCACTCTATTTGTGCAGCAATATTTGCCAAATCAATCGTAAGCGGAGAATGGATAAGAAGGTGAAATACAATTAACAATTAGCATGTCATTCACTAGTGAGAGTCTGTGCAGTGTTAGATCAGCACCATTGACTAACCTTAGTGGCGAACATGAGCCCCTTCCAAATCATGAGCGCCGAGAAGACGATCATTGCCAGATTTAGTAACTGGAAAGTCAGTTGTCTCTTATTCGCCCAGAGCTTCTTGAGCTCCAGGACTTGTTTGTCGATCATATCCTTGAACATGGTTGAAAATAATTTTGTAGACAGACGGAGAGAGGTTCTTCTCCCAACGCAACGTATGATCCAAGCAAAGTCTCTTGCTAAACCTGGACACAAAGAGGTGACTTATTCGGCCTGGGTCGGGCGGGAGTGAGCAGCAGGCAGGGGAGCGTCGGTCGCACCGGGGGGGTCGCGGTCGGCGTCGGTCGCTGGGTTGTGTGAGTGTGAGCAGCGTTGGCGTTTTCAGCGTTGCTCGTTGCTCGTTGCCCGCCGACGTCGTCGCGGCGACCGGCGACCGGCGACGGAGATTGATCCAGTAGGAATTTTCCACGTGGAGCTTTTTTGAGGGGGGAAAAGCGTCTACCCGGATTTTCAAATAAGTTTACGTGTATGTATTATTATGTCATAGTCGTAAGATAATATTTTTTTCGGGGGGGATTCCTCATGATTTCCAAAACAAGATCCTCTCTCCCCCCCCCCCCCCCCCCCCCCCCCCCCCCCCCCCCCCCCCCCCCCCCCCCCCAGATTTCCAAAACAAGAGCCTCTCTCCCCCCCCCCCCCTCCCCCCTCCTCCCGCCCCGTCTACTCCCCCAACCCCCAACTCCTCTCCGAACTGCGATGCCATTGCCATAGATTGCCACTACAATGCAGACTGCGAAGGGCGAAGGCTGACGTTGTACTCTCCAGGCACCTCTGGGAAGGCTCCGCGCCGCTCCGCTCTCCACTTAGCCTCCGACATCCTGGTGTAGTTGCGCGGCCTGGTCGCAGCTGGTAACGAGCGTCCAGTCGAGGTCAGTCGTGAGCGAGGCGGTTGTGATCGAACCGCCGAGAAGCGAGCGGCAGACTCGTCCGACGCGCGAGACGGCTCGCTGGAGGCTGGAGTATCAATCTATCGAAGACCTGTAGCATGATCGTGAAATGGCGAATCCATTCGGAAGTAGGCGTGGCAATGCCGGCCTGATATTCTTCCTCGCCGCGGCGATGGTGGCGTCCATCGCCTACCTCAACTTGCACCGCTCGCTCCAACCCGTCGCGTCGTGGGACGATGTGTTTTGGATGCCCTCCAATGCGAAAGTTAACTCGCTGGCGATGACAACTGCGGTGAACCCGGAAAAGGTGGTGGCAGCCATCCGCGAAAGTGGCCGGGATGCCAGGTCTGCGTACGGCTACCGTCGTCCTCGCCCCCCCTTCGCCCCAGTTCGCCACGTGTCACACAACTGTAGCGTCCCATCGGCGTCCGGCAAATATTTCCGTAAGGTCAGCCTACCCGTGGCCGCCCCTCATCTTATTATCATCGGTGCACAGAAGTCAGGGACCACATCTCTTCAGATCGCGCTCAGCCGGAGGGCGGACGCGGTCAAGCCCACGCGACGGAGGTCGTTCGAGGTGCACTTTTTTGATTGGGACCTGAAGATAGCGAAGAACAGAACGAGTCGTCAGGTTTTCAACGAGTCCTCGGAGGGGGTGCTATGCTCGAACCGTGAGAGCTACGTAGACTACTGGGATTCTGACGCTTTGGTTGGCAACCCGAGGAGCGTGGCCTTTGAGAAGACACCTTCCTACATGCTATTCCCGGCGATCCCCGCGGCGATCGATGCCGTGTGTCCCTGGAAGCCTAAGATACTCGCAGTACTTCGTAATCCCGTGGACAGGGCTTGGAGCCACTACCAGATGGACGAGGAGAAACGGCAGAGGCAAAAGACGAGGCCGAGCAGCGGCCGCAAGAATTTCATCGGCCTCGTCAACAACGAGATGCTTCGTTTTCAACGACACGGTATCCTGGAAAAGGTGCTGACCTTCGACGAGTTCGAGCGCTCCCGCGGAACTGCAAATCCGTTCCGCTTTCGCACGAACGCCACGCTTCACGACTACGCCCAGCTGATGAGGACATATCCTGATGATAGGATGAACGGCCGACTCTTTCGGGGACTATATGCGCCTCTCCTGCTGTACTGGGTACACAGGTTCGCGCCCGACGACAGACTGATGGTGGTGCGGTTCGAGGAGCTCGTGGGGCGGGACGGAGACGGGGAGGACGGTGCAATTGTCGACGACGTGCTGGGGTTTGCTGGACTCGTTGCCGACGGCGAGACTGACGCACAGATCAGCAACTCGACCCTTGTCGAGGAGGGACGCAGGGACGCGAGTGGTCAAATGATGCTGATGCACAGGAACAGTGGTCGCTACGGGCCCATACCTCCCAGGATGAGACAGTATCTGACTCTATTCTACAGTCCGTTCAATGACCACCTAGCGGATCTATTGGGCGAGGAGTGGAGGGGGGTTTGGGACTGACACCGTACCCTTCCTTGCTCACTCCCCTCTCTGAGTCTCCCTGACGAAAAGGGACCGTGACAGCGAATGACTCCTGGGCTCGATAACCGCAAATGGTATCAAAACAGTTACAAGTTGTTATCGTAGTTATTGAATCATAGATCCTCCAGGAATGATTGCCACTGTCCTGCTTCCAATCTATGCTTGTGACTTTCGACTTTCGAGAGAGTAAACAGGAGACTCTTTCCAAATCCATATGTGTCGATCAATATGTGTCAATGCCAGGAATATTAATTCCTACGTATCAGTTCATTGATGTTTGATGTTTGTCCTGGGCACCACGGATTTGTGTGTGGTCTGGAATCTGGAAGTGCTGACCAGTGCTGAGTGCTGACAGTTTGTGTGGCCGCTGAATCTAAATATATATATGGAAGGAGCCGTGTCCGTCCGTCCGTCCGTATGTATGTATGTATGTGCAGAGAGGTTCTGTCAATCGTAATTTTTGCTTAAATCGCGCTTTAATTTGTTAAAATCGCGTTAAAATCTGCCCGTCCCGACAGGGACGTATCGTGTGTGGTTTTAATTTTAGCTTTAATTTTACAGTATCTCAAGTAAGTCATCAGATTAGTCACCGCTTGGCGCAAGGCTGGGAATTAAATTATGCAAAAATTAAACTGAAAACCTCCACGTAGCGCGCGGCATAGCAGTTACCTACGAGGGTTTCAGTTTTTAATTTTCTCCTCCTTTAATTTATCATTTATCGGCTCCAAAGTGCCGGAAGCAGAAAATTAAACAAGGCAATTAACAAACAATTATGATTGACAGGACCTCTCTCAGTTGGTCAGACATAGGAATCCATACTTCCATGTGTAAAGCCTCCATTTTCTGTGGACTCACATATCCACACCCTCCCGGTATCCACCGAAAATTGGATCTCTACCGATAAGTAAAAGGAGTTGTTCGTAAATCCGCAATGGTTTTATTGGTAACTTGAAGCGGTAAATGTACTGGTGGAAGTTACTAAAACAGGATCTCCATTTCCATCAAATAATAACTAAACAGCATTTTTGGTGAATTTTGAGAGAACTGTTGGCTTAAAATGGGCCAAAAGAGTGACGAATAATCCGAGAGATAAACCAAGGATAAACAGAGAAGAGAAAAAAGAGGAAGTAAGTGCTGGATGCTGGACACTAATTATTTGTCCCTCAGTGCGGGCTAGACGAGGCGAAGCAAGTGCTGGATGCTGGAGACTAAATATTTGTCCCGCAGTGCGGGCTAGACGAGGCGAAGCCGAGGCTAGTGTATGTATCGTAACGTACATACATCTTCTGATCAGCAGCACCTACCTACCTACCTGGCTGCATGCACCCGCCCACCTAAAATAATAGGTACATACCTGCATATGCGTGCTGCATACGCTCGTATGGTAGGTATTGTAGGCTCAGTCATGTCAAAGTCAAACCTTTTTCTAGAGAGGCAATGTTGGGCAATGGACCAATTTGGTCCATCCTGATCATTGATCTCTTCTGGCCGTTGTGGTCCCCGCCAAGAGGTATCTAGGTAGGTACATAGAGGTCCTCTTCAGTCAAAGGCATCCTCTCCCAACAAAAGGAGGTGCACTGATGAGCACTGTTCCCCCCTCAGCAGTCATCCTACACCTGCAATTGGTGGCAAGTCGGAGACCCGGTTGCATTCTCCTGAATTTTGGGTAATTCATGTAATTCCAAAACATTTTTGAGTCTGGGTGCCGGAACATGCCAGAAAACAGAAAGTAATTCGACCGGGGCCATGCAAGGTAATTACTGGTGTACCCACATTTGTATAGAAAACTTGGGCCAACTCTTTTCAACTTTAAAACTACACACGTTTCCAAGACACTTTTGAAGAACTACCCATGTTTTCTAAAACCGCATACGTTTTCAAACATGACGGCTTCAAGGCTCATTTTCGTTGGCACCCACCACTAAAAGGGCCTCCCAACCACCTTTTTACAAACGTACAGAGAAAACATGGGCGCAGGTGGAGGGCATCGATGATGATGGCTCGATGATGATGATGATGATGATGCCCAATCCCTACTACGGGTGCAGCCGGCACATAAACATAAAGTCAGGGGCCATGCAAAGTCACATCCTTGATTTGATGGATGCGGACTTCGTTGCCGTGGGACACTACACACGGATATAGCACCCATGGATACGTCTCCGAAGGTGATGGTGGGGGTTTAAAAATAATGGACGAAAAGATAGCTGATGACTCCTGTGATTGGATGGGGGAGACATACAGGGAGGTGGGATGGTTGGTCGAGGATTCGCTGGTAGGACGCCCAGAGGAGGAGTGGATCCTCGGTGATAAAGGCGACAACGACCATACCATTCATCTCTTGGGGCCGATGCTCCTGGTGGGGGCCGAGTGGTCAAGTGTACTTGGTAATTAATATTGTATTGATAGAGCCAAGCATAAATTACCAAATTGACCAAAACAACTTTTATCCCTTCCTTGGTCCACTAGCTGTGCATACTTACCATAATCATAATACTAATACCCCCATAGTCATAGAATTAGAATAACTGTGTTACTGCAGCTGCAGGTTACTGCCTATGATGTACTAGTGAAGTTTTGTGGTAGAGTACACAGCTTTGGTGCTGATGGAAGCCATAATTGCAAAAACCACCAAGCATGGCATGGAAACTGTCGTTGTCAACAAAATATTTTCTGTGGTGACAATGTGGTGGCTGCAGCCAACCATAGCAGCCACTGTAAGAGATTCAAGCAGTAAGTATGTGTAGTTGCTACTTAGAGTATAGAGGACTGTTACACGATGCTATGGAATGCCCTGCAACTGAATCAGCATCAGTAACACAGCACAATGCAACCCTTGGACATAATATAAGCATAACTTTTGTCTTTTAAAAAAAGTAATACTTCAAAATTCCTTTTGGGTCATGGTCCGTTAAACACCAAGGAACATGTTTTACTTGGCCCCAGGAAGTAGTTACTCTTGTTCTCGGTAATTTGTAATTCCTATCTTTTCCTTGTTCCAGCCCCCCAAAGCCAAAGTAAGAAGTAATCTCAAAAGTAAAATACAACCTAGGTTGGAGGTGTGGCACCATGATCGAGGCCATTGATTGAGTGCAGCTGCAGCTCCCTAAATCTGAATGCCAAGAATGATGACAGGTTCCGCCACTAGGTCTCATTCTCATTGTGTGTGAGTACCATCCTTCGCCACCGCCTCTGATACCAGTCAAGCATTTATTGTGACAATTTCAAGTCAGCCATTGCTCACCTCAAACAGTTTACATCAGAAGACCTCCCACGACTGATATCAGTCTTAAAAGGCTTACTTAAATATTTAAAAGAATTATGTTAATAAATATTATTTATTTATTGATTAAATGTAAAATGTTTAAGAGTAAACATGGAACAAATGTGAAGTTTACTATATCTCGTATTTATTTAAAAGAATCATAATCGTAAACGCAGCGAGTTTATGATTAAACTAAAAAATTGTGAGGCGGGACAAATTTAATCATATTAATACTGTTATTACCCCCCCCCCCTGAACGCCCATTTTGGGGGGTTTGGTGTCCCAGTGGTCAAATTTGTCCCAGTCACCGTGTCACCTAGCAAAAGTGTGATGGTACATACGTATGACCTCATATGTAGCGATCCAACGCATCTCCGTGCTTGCCATGCTCGCCACAAGGGACTGCCTCAGATACACTGGCACTGGCCGGCCGTGCTTCTCTGCTTGCAATATCTTGCAAACACCGGCCGGCCGCATCCCCGGCCATGCTTCACAAAGCAGAGCCACCGTGCTTCACGAAGCAGGAGCAGTGGCATCCTAGTTAAATTTGCTAGCTTTGACCCTGGTCCAGTTTTACAGCTGCCAGAGTCCAAAATTTACTGGTACTGGGTGAACCCTGGTCCATTTACTGCCCTGCCGGAGAATTTTCGAACTGATCCTAGGTCCAGTAATTCTGGCGGAAGTTCACGCGATACGTGCGATATCTACGTAGGAACTCATATATAACACGTCAGATATCAATGTTCCGTGATGAATACAGTTCGTGCGTACAAGGTTTGAAAATGGGATTTACATACATTACCCATCAAAAATCAAGCTACACTCTCTAGAGTAAACGTAGGCTGTATGTAGGATCTACAATACATCCTGTAGGTACCACCAAAGGTCAAATTACCGGACGTTTACCTGACCTCGGACATCTAATGTTGACCCGACGACCTGCATGTGCTGCGGACAACTTAACTTCTTGCCCCAAGGCACCCCAATGTAGGATGCCCGTGCCTTGGCCCCAAATTGAGCGGCTCGAGATGTACCTATGTACAAAAAAACCTGACGTTGACCTAAATATACTAATTCCTACGACGACCCTGTGGATAGATAGAGGTGCATGCATGAGAGCTGAAGCTAGTAGGGACCTTTGTCCGGGCACTAGAAGGCCATTTGTACCCGCATTGAACCCTGTACCACTTGTACAGCCGCCTGAGAGGACTAAAACTGGACCTGGGTCCAGTTTTTTCTGGGCTTCATAGACGAAGCTAGCGCCTGCCGCCGGACCAAAATGGGCAAAACGAACACAGGTTCAGTAATTTTGGGGGGGTGGGATGCCACTGGTCCTTTTGCGGGCCCTGCCGTGCCCGTGCTTCATCACGTGCTCCCGTGCCATCTCGGCATCACCACGAGGCACGCGTGCCATCCCGGCATCACCACAAGGCCTGAACTTGCCCGCGGCAAGGTGCGCACAGCACGAACTCTGCAGGCGGGCCGATCATGAGGGAGAAGGACGGGAAGGCCAGCAAGTCTAAGGCTGGCAAAGCTAAGTAGAGTAACAACTGGGACAAATATTACAGGGACGCCAACTTGTACCCCCCCTGGACATGATCAACAATAACAGTATTAATATGATTAAGTTGGACCCGTCTTAGTGTGAGTGGTGAGAGAAAATCCGTCATCCTCGCATCATCCGTTCGTCCCCGATTAGCCCCTGCCCCATTGCCCCAATTCCTAAATATTGGGGTCCCAGCGCAAATGAATGAGAGGTGAGCACGCCCGTGTTGTGGGCCGTGAAAACGTAAGTACGGCTATTACATCATGCCCGCGAAATGGTATGTATCATACTTAAGTTTTCCATATTTCCATGCAAAACACTCAGGTTTAGCTACGATCTACTCTAATAGCAAAAAATACCCCCAAAATCCACGTTTTCCGGCCATTTTCACTCCTATCAGACGGCAAATATGGATTCCTGGCAAAAAACTGGTCTAGAAAGAGATTTTTCCCATATGATTTCACCCCCAAAAATACATATGTGTATCACTCACAGGGGCTATACAACTGAAGGATATTTTTCGTAAGTGTCC